>JAYESA010000453.1:0-188969 GCA_036927795.1 Iris macrosiphon
AACTTCCAGCCATACACTACTAATTCCTCTTCAACCCCCACCCCACCCCCCCCCCCCCCCCCCCCCCCCCCCACACCCCCACCAAAACCACTATCGGGCTCAGAATGTTTCAGTCATCTCGTTTCCTCTTATGTTCGTGTGGATCCGCATTCACTCGGACAGCTTCATCGTCACGGACGTCCGCAAGCAGGCTTTTGTCGTCCACAAATGGGTCTTCTCGACACCGGTATCCATCAGCGGTTTGCACGTGGCGAGAGCTCACTACGGGACTAGTCGCTTTGACCGTTTGCGTTTACTGCTCTTGCACGAGGATCCGTCCTCTTATGAGTCCCTTGAGCTCTGAATTGTGTAGTTAACCATGTCATCAATTGATGAAACTAGGTTAATTTTCTGGAATTTTTTTGTGAAGTTTTGAGTTTCCTGGCTGATATTTTACTTCGGCCAAGTTGCAATCTACAGAAATTTTTGTTGGGAGGACCATTATGAAGCTAAAAATCCCAACTCCCCTTAGATTTATAGAGTATTAAAAAATTAGACTCCAAGGGACTACCTAAGCGACCCACTAATTATTACTTTTGGGAGTACCCAACTGATCCAATAACTTTAGGGGCTTTCTAAAAGCATCTCAAGTGGATTCCAATGATGTAAAATATATACAATATTAAACACTTATAATAATAATAATATTTTAAATAGCATTACTATTATATTTCTTGAAAAATATTATCATCATTAATCTTTCATAGTTGAGTTCAATTACTACATATTTAAGTAATACGAGCTTAAAATTTAAAAATTTTAAGTTAATATATTTAATTTAATTATTGTCTTTTGTCTTGATTCTATTTATTAAGGTATTATTGATTGCAGGAACATAATAAAGAAAGTGAAAGAAATTTCTTTTATTAAGGAGTGGAGATAAGGATCAGAAGTATCAAAGCCACTTGCCGAAATAATTGTCAAGAGAGAAAAAGTTTTTATGAAACAATTAAGCCTCGTCTATGCTTCTTTTTGAAATTGTACCAACAGTGGTTCAACAAACTTCTTTACATATTCTCCTCTTTATAGTCAAAATTCAATATAAATGCATAAACCAGTAAAAGCAAGAAAATGGAAAGCATGTAACGAAAAGTCAACAAGAAATCCATTAATCAAAAGTGAATAGCAAAATTATCCAAATACAAGAAACAATGAAAATAATAAGGAAGCAAATCTTATATAGAATTCTTTCTCCAAGCATGATTCAATGGATTTTGGACTTAATTCAAACATGAGCCAATCTATTGGTTGGAGATGATCTCAATTCATTTGTCCTAATCATTCGAAACCGAAAGGATTTCTCCATATTGATTCAATTTTGACTGACTATTCAAGTCCCAAGCCAACATGATCTCCCTTGCTAGGAGCAAGACACTACACTAACAGTCGTACGTTTACCATTAGCTATCATATCTATAAATTTAGCAGCTTTAGCAAATTATAATTGGTAAGACATTTGGGATAAGCTCTTACAAGGTTAAAAAAGGAGGTTAATTTTGACAAGAATAGCCAAACATTAGTTTCATTATTAGCAGTCTCGCAACCAAAGCTAAGTGTAGGCGATGGGCAAAATATGTCACGACCCACACCCGGTGTAGGGGCACGAGTACGCGGGTACGTCCAGCCTACGCCGCAGCATCGGCGGTAGAACACTGTCAAGGTCAACAATACTATCTAAACATCTCACATAATATATATGTACCTGTCAAGATATCTCAACTCCAAATGGAGGACAAATAATAAGCAATACTCAATCACAATAAAACTAGAGGAATGTTTAGCACGATATGGAATAGAAGAAGGAAATGAATCACAGTCACAAATAAAACTCATAACCAAGTCTTATAGACTGGCACAATAGTCTCAAATATAATACATGCCAAAATTCTAAACTGAGACATAACCAATCTAAGAGTCTAAACATCTGCAACTAGCTGGTCATCTTTCGGTACCGGCTCCTCCTGAGCTACCGTCTCTAACTCTACGTCCCGAGGTCCATAGTGTGTAGGATACCAATCGTCTAAATCATCTAAAAAATATATCCAGTCAGGATTGGAGCGAAGCACACCTCTAACAATAGTTCCAAATAAATGATAAAAACTATGTGACAGTAAATAGCGAGAATATACAAGACAAATAGAACATGAGCAGGAGATATACAAAATATGAAAATGCTGTAAATAGTACAAGAAAGATGAACATCATATACAAGAGTCAGAAAATATAACTAACTAAGTTAGTGAGTACTAGCTTCGACATGTGATCGGCTTGGCAACTTGTATATGAATCATGGTATGATTAATCATACGTGAAGTATACAATTAACACTAACAAAAAAACCTGTACATGAATGGGTATTAATCACATATCTAACTAACACTCTCCATCCCTCGACTGGTATAGTAGATCCAACCATGGCACGTTACGACACAGGATTCTCCAAGAAGGTAGCAAGTCTTCCCAGGAATTAGTGTCCATACAAGTACAAGAGCAACAGGGCATGTACATGATACGCCAGAAAATATC
Organism: Iris macrosiphon; assembly: GCA_036927795.1. Classification (NCBI taxonomy): domain Eukaryota; kingdom Viridiplantae; phylum Streptophyta; class Magnoliopsida; order Asparagales; family Iridaceae; genus Iris; species Iris macrosiphon. Next base: position 2,566 of record JAYESA010000453.1, read on the forward strand.
AAGAATAACATCTCATGATGGGATCCAAAAAATACCAATTCGTGTAACCACTTGTCAAGAAGTCAAGTATAACTACACTAGATACAAGAAACATAGAAGATATCATATACAAGAAACTATCAGAGAATGTACTCGCCTCTGGTCCTGAGCAAAAGATGTAACCTGGTGCTCAAGCTGGTATCACATAATCCTATATATGAATAATTATGTCAATGGGTGTAATGGATGATAAATGAGTTAAAAAAATGTACTAATATGAATTTTTAGGCCATTTCTAGGTTACTCTAGCTAAACTACATCCACACTATGTTAATTATCAAAATTTTGCCAACTCTGTTGGCGAAAATAGGAAAAAGTTGGTTTTTTTTTGGGTTGTTGTTTCGGGTCGGTTTAGCCTTAGTTATTTGGTTTTTTGTTGGTTTACTTGGTTTTGCTTGGTTCACTTATTTTTTGTTTGGTTCACTTGGTTTTTGCCTGCTATGCAACAAGTACCGACTCCTCCGAACCCTCCCTTATTTATTCCAGGAGATTATCCTCAAGGTCTTGTTGCACAACGACAAGCACGTCCCCCTAGGAAGTACACCACAGTTTGGTATCAAGATGATAGTCTGTCACTGCAAGATGACGATGTCCCTTCTCAGACGACGGCTGGTGCGACCACTTCTTAGTGGGATAGTGCGGGCACTTCTCAGTGGGCTGGTACGAGCACTTCTCAGAAGTGTCCGCACCATCCCACTGAGTAGTGTTCGCACTGACCGTCGCCTGAGAAGTACCGTGTCCGCACCATCCCACTGAGTAGTGCTCGCACTGGCCGTCGTCTGAGAAGTACCCCAGTCAGGCCAATGAGAAGTGCCCGTACCAGCTCACTGAGAAGTGGTCGCACCAGCCGTCGCCTGAGAAGGGACATCATCATCTTGCAGTGGCAGACTATCATCTTGATACCAAACTGTGGTATACTACCTAGGGGGGCGTGCTTGTCGTTGTGCAACAAGACCTTGAGGATAATCTCTTGGAATAAATAAGGGAGGGTTCGGAGGAGTCGATCCTCGTTGCATAGCAGACAAAAACCAAACAAAAACCAAGTGAACCAAGCAAAAATCAAACAAAAAACAAGTGAACCAAGCAAAACCAAGTGAACCAACAAAAAACCAAATAACTAAGGCTAAACCGAACCGAACCAACAATCCAAAAAAAAAAAAAAAAATCAACTTTTCCCTATTTTCGCCAACAGAGTTGGCGAAAATTTGACTTTTTTTTTTTTCGGATTTTCGCGAACTCCGTTGGCGAAAATTTGAATTTAAAAAAAAAAAAATACATGTCGGATTTTCGCCAACTGGATTGGCGAAAATCAAGTTGTTCAAATTTTTGCCAACCCAACTGGCGATCCCTATCGTTATTTATAAATTTATCAAACTTCTATCGTTGTATTTAATTATTATAAAAATTTTATCGGTACAGTAAATTTTTTGTTTTTCCAAACTTATTTCGTTTTCATCAATTTAATACAAATTTTTTTCGTTACATTAAATTTTCTGAAAATTTTAACCCATTCTATATTAATTTTTATATATTATAAGTTTAGACTCAAAATGTATTCGGATTTTTTCATTTAAAGTAATAAAATAATATATATTTATAAAAAAAGGGATAAATTTGGGGTAATTGCGGGGGGGGGGGGGGACCACTCGCCAACTCAGTTGGCGAGGTGCTGAGTTGGCGAGCATCTCGCCAACTGAGTTGGCGGGGCGCTCTCCTCGAGAGGATGCTCGCCAACTCAGTTGGCGGGCCATGCACAGTTGGCTAGCCGTTGGGCAACGGCTCCCTCCAACGGCTCTCTCGAACCCCTATAAACACCCCCAACCCCCCCCCTCAACACTCCTCACAGAACACACTCTCCTCCTCCTCCTCCTCATATTTTCACAGCTCCTCCTCCTATTTTTACAGCTTGCTCCTCCTGTTTTCTGTAGCAAAAGTTCTCAACCGTCATGGATCGTAGCGTAAGAATTGTATGCTCGCACGGCGGTAAAGTAAATGGGTTAAATTACGAAGGAGGGGAAAGTATAATTTTTTCAACTTACCCGAATATTAGTTTTGAAAATATACGTAATCATATTATTGAACATTGTTCTATTCATTATGATTTTATTCTAAAGTCTATTTTCTGTTCTAATTGTTTTTTGATAGATAGTGAAGATGCATGGAATTATATTCTTGAGATTAATTCACAATCACGATATATAAAAGTATATGTTATTAAAGTAGCAGCAACTTTAGATAGTAGAAATAATAAATATTTTTCTGAATATCAGCATGTTAGTTCGGGTGCTAGTTCTTCTCAACAAATAGTTTCATTTATCCAATAAGGTCATTCATCAGATGAATCTAACCATGATGATGATAGTGACAACGACGATGAAAATAGTGATGATTTAGTTGAAAATGTAGATTATACGGTAGATGATGATGTTGTAAAAGCTATCACTGATGAATTATTTAAGGGACAATCATTTCCTAGTCGTTCTCACTTTAGAAGCTTTATAAGTAATTTAGCAATTAAATATAATTTTAGTTGTTCAGCTAGTCTTATGAATAATGCTCGTGGAATTATATATAGTTGTGATCAACCGAATTGTAATTGGAGAGTATATGTCAAATCTATTGGAAATGGCGATATAGTTAAAGTTAGTACATTAGAAAATCGTCATTCTTGTTTAGGAAGACTTAGTACAGGACGTCATCGACTAGCTACCGCTTCATGGATTAAGACCATGATAATTGACATTATTAGAGATAATCAGTCATACAGTCCATCACAAATTGTTAAAGATATATATAGGGAGCACCGTATACAAGTTAGTTATTCCAAAGCATGGAGAGCCCGAGAGACAGCATTAGCTGAAATTAATGGTAGTTATGATGAGGCATACGCTAGTCTTGAGGAGTATTGTTATAGAATTATGGAGACAAATCCAGGTAGTACATGTTTTATTAAAACTACCGAAAACAATAGCTTCCAACGAATTTTTATTTGTTTTAAGTCATGTATTGATGGATTTTTAAGTGGATGTTTACCAATTATTAGTACTGATGCTACATTTCTTTCGTCTAAATATCAAGGTATCTTATTTATTGCTTGTGCTCACGATCCTAACTATCAATTATATCCTATAGCTTATGCTGTTGCCGAAGGTGAGAATAGTGATTCTTGGTCTTGGTTTTTAAATTCTCTTAAAATATCTTTTGGAAGTTGTTTTAATGATTGGAATTCAATTTCATTTATATCTAACAAGCAAAAGGGATTAATAAATGCAGTTCGTGCTATTTTTCCTGCATCCTCATTTTTTTTGTATTCAACATTTTAAACAAAACATGAAAAAAGTTACAAAAGAACAAGTATTTCAACGCTTGTTAGACTCGCTTGCTAGATCATATAATAAAACGGATGCAGAGAGTGTGTTTGATATAATTAAAGCCGAGAACATAGTGTTGTATGATTGGCTTATTGGTGTAAACGATGAAAGTCGTCGATTTGAACATTGGATAACAGCGTATGCTACTTGTCCTAGATTAGATATTAACACTTCTAATCTTGCTGAATGTTTCAACAGCTGGATTAAGAAATTACGAGATAAACCAATAACAACACTTCTCGATGGTATTAGAGCCAAGATTATTACACTTCATGACAATCGTAGAAAGTTTGCTGAAAATATAGACACAGATTATTGTCCGAAGATGTTAAAAAATATGGCTTCTATTATCAAAGAGAAGAACCACCTAGAAATATTAGCTATTGATAGTTATAAGTTTGAAATAATAGACCGGGCAACAAGTAGAACCTATATTGTTCATATAACTGATAGAACTTGTACATGTTTTAGATGGTACCATACTTATATACCATGCATACATGCATGTTTTGTTTGTAGATATTGCAATATTAGTATTGATAGTTTTTATCCTGCAGTATTTTCGACGGAAAACTTGAAAGCTGTATACGCGCATAAAATGGAGCCAATTCCAGTTCCCTACGAAATCCAAGGTCCTTTGGTAAGAGGACAAATTGGGGTGCCAGATGTAAGACGCAAAGCCGGAAGACCAAAGAAGAACCGCATCAAACCCCAGGATTCATCGACAAGAGATCTACGATGCAGTAATTGTGGTGCTATGGGACACAATCGAAGAAGATGTACTAGTCAACTGAGAGAGTAAAATATAATTGTTCAATACCCAAGTATTGTAATAAAAATCCATTACAAATCATACAAAAATTGCAATCATACAATGTTAAAAACTTTCTACTATTCCTCGTCCTCGTCTTGTTGAGTTTGGGTAGGCAGCGGTGCTGATGGAGTCGAAAAGAATTGTGTGAATATCTGGTAGCTTTCATCTCCAGCAGTCTCGTAACCCGGTCCCGCTCCAGGAGTCTCGTAACACGGTCCAGCTCCAGCATACTGGTAACTCGGGCCCGCTCCAGGATACTGGTAACTCGGGGTCGCTCCAGGATACTGGTAACTCGGGCCCGCTCCAGCTGTATACTGGTAACTCGGGCCCGCTCCAGCATACTGGACACTCGGGCCCGCTCCAGCAGTATCCCGCCGACGACGACGAGAGTGTCTCTGTCGTACTAAGCCGGACGGATAGTCCGGTGGAAGACGGGATTGTACCGGAGGCATTTCCGGTTCCGGTCCAATACCCAGATGCCGAACACGAGTAACAAGCTCCTCCATAAGACGACGAGTCACATCTTCCTCCATATGAGGTTGTTGTAAATGTTGCTGGTATACCCCACTCTGAAATTTGAAACATGTAAATTAAAATATTTATCATATCTATGTATATGAATTTTTTAAAGTATAATGAAGTTAAAGTATAATGAAGTCATACCAAATCATTCATTCCATCAATAAAAGCACGCATAGTAGAATCGTCTAGGGATCTAGTCTTGAACCTGGGCTCCTCATAGTGGTATACTCGGTTGCTCATAAGAGGGCATCCCCACCATTGTCTGTAGTCCAGGCTACCTATGTCTGCAAAATATAAACAAAATTTTAGCAAACTATTTACACTAAATCAATACGAATAATGAGTAACTTATAACTTACATTCCTCAGCAGAATTTAGTCTAGGAGACATGCATGTCCCTTACACTATAATTCTCGAACCGATTATTCCAGTCAGCAACGAGACCAATGATTCGTTGTAATGCATTTGATGTCTGATAACCGACTGTCGGTGGATCATCGGGAATTATTGGGGCCATTCTGAATTGCCGAAGAACACGGTCTGCCGGATGGTACATGGTGAACCGATCATATATAATATGACATCTGTGTAAACTAAATGCATAGGATGTCATCTTGATTTCTGGAGCATCAGGTTCACATATGTACGGTAATCAGGTTACCTATTTAAAGATATTTTAAGAGATTAGATGTGATGTTTATCTACGATCAAAACTTAAATAATTTAAAGCTATTTATTGCATATTTAAAAATTACCTGATTATACCGCAGCGTATCAAATTGGCTACGATATAGTGATACAGTCCTGTATTGGTAGTGTTGATAATCCACTACGTCTGTAGGCCAGCGCATAGCAACTGGAAATACTCCAACATCACTGAGAATGCTGGTAACAGGCCTACCAATATAAAAGTGCTCGTAGGACCAGAACTATAAAACACAAAAATGACATTAGTACAAACATAATTTGCGTATAAAATTACTCTAACTTTTTAAGGTCTTTAATTCATACCTGTATCAGTGAAATACATCCACAAATACTCTTGCGATTGCATCTGACAAATTCTGTCAGCTGGGCGTACAAAAATGCAAGAGTAGCAGCTCCCCACGCATGCTCAGTAGGTTTTGTGAGATCATCCAAGAATGGTAAAAGCTGCACATTTACCATATTTTTCGATGCATCGGGAAATAGAATTGCACCACATAAACAGAGCAGATACGCTCTAGTGCAACGAATGACCTGGATTTATTAAGTGTTAAACAAATTTATTAAATTGTATCACTAAATTAAGTAATAAATAAATTTACTAATTAAAATACATACCCGATTTTCATCTACATCAACCACCCCATCAATAGTTTGATGTAGGTCTATAAAGTTGCCACGGAGCCATGAAAATTTTACATAATTGCCATCTTTTAGACCAGAAGGAGGGCTAACACCGAGATAACTCCGGATCAGATCAGATCCCTTTAAGTGCGGATCAAAATATATAGCGTTACCTTTAATAGGTAACCCTAGTATATTCGCCACATCAAAAAGGGTGATCGTCATCTCGCCGAATGGGAGTTGAAAAGTGTTGCGTTCTGGCCACCAACGCTCCGCAAGGTTTACAACTAAATGAAGATCGTGAATTAAATATCTAACACGATCTATATAGTGGAATCCAAAGGATTCCACCAAAGCCTTTTGAGCTGGATTAAGCTCCCACGTACGATAATTCCTTTCAGTCCGCCAATGTACGTGGATCCGGGTTCGTAAAGCATTATCATGGTCGTATAACTATAAAAATTATATGCATTAATAAAGTAAACATAGGCATTATAAAAAATATATACATTAATAAAGTTGGCAACTTGTAATTTCAAAAATTACCTCGCCAGTAAAAATCTGAGTAGAAATGTGCTCTTCACGTTGCTTAAGAATAAGCGCGGTAGTCGGTCCACCAGGAATACGACCGTCATTGCGGGTAGCCATCGCCAGTAAATATCAAGAGGAGGAGAATGTGGTGTGAGGAGTGTTTGGGGTAGGGGAAGAATGTGAATGTGGTGAGAGCAGTGTTGGGTGGGGGAGTGTTTATAGGAATGTGGTGAGAGGAACGTTGGAATATAGCCGTTGGCCAACGGCTAAAATCCCAATGTTGCATGGCTCGCCAACTGAGTTGGCGAGCGGCCCCTCGAGGAGGGCGCCCCGCCAACTCAGCACCTCGCCAACTGAGTTGGCGAGTGGTCCCCCCCCGCAATTACTCCAAACTTATCCCCTTTTTTATAAATATATATTATTTTATTACTTTAAATGAATCCGAAATGTATTTTTGAGCTCCATTTGCTATAGATGCTCTTACCTAGGGATGCAAACCATTAATCTTAGCTTTAAATTATGCTATATTGATTCCAACGTTGTAATCAGAACTGACAACACATACACGGCTTACAACTTAACAAAAGCCCATTTGAACTGATCTCATAATATAATATTCATCAGCTGTTTGTAGCTAATTTTTTTTCTCTTCAAGTCAAAGTCGTTCATTTCAAGATCAAAATATTGCCAATTGACAAAGCAACCCCACTTACTATTCATTACCTTTTTATGTATCAAAATTTTTGTTGTACCAAAAATATTTTTATATAAATTGGATGAGACAGAACAATTTATAAAAAAATTAATATAAAGACATATTTTATCAACTAAGTTGACGAAAACGAACATAAAGAATATAAATTTTTGCCTAGACAAATTCTGCTAACTGAGTTCGCAGGAATTGGTCCATGCATTAAATTGTGTTTGCATGTTACATATGAAAAAAAGAGAAAAAGAGAGTGGAGAGAAGAGGTTGGCAGTCACCGAAGTGGCAGAGTAGAAACAATCCACATAAAACCAACCAAACCAATGAACTAAACAACCTCTCTTGAACCCGAACAATCCACATAAAACTAAATCAATAAACCAAACCAACCAAACCTCTCTCTTGAATCAAACCGGTCAAAAAATCACCCAACCAACTTCCAACCAACTTTTAGCCAACTCAATTGGCTGAATTTAGACAAATTTGTTTTCCGACCGTTTCAGTCCTCCTAATTTTCAAAACTTATTTCGTTTAATATAATTTATTCAAACATATTTTTCATATATCAAATTTTTTGTTTATGTATATACATCAGCGTGTCTACATAGACCGTGTTTTAAACCGCGGCCATGTGGAGTGCAGTGATTGACCATTTTTTTGGCTGAGGTCATCAATTTTGCTCCGACCAATCAGCACCAGACACGTGTCACGTCGTTTTCAGATTTTTTTTTTCTTTCTATCTGTGTAGAGTTTTCTATATATACAGGAAAAGAAAGACCACAGAGAGAATAAGTGAGGAACAGAGGGGTTTTAGCAAAAATCAAGTGAGTTTGTGTCAAGAAGAAGAAGAAGAAGAAGAAGAAGAAGAAGACAGCTAGCTAGAGTCTAGAGATGGACACGAAAGTTGTCGAAGCGGAGAATCTGAAGCTGGAGATGAAGATGGTCGACGAAGGCCATTTCGTGATCGATATGCGCGCCTGCAACTCTGTGTCGGGCCGTGTCAAGTGGGGGGCGGAGTCGCCGGTGGCGGAAGGCAGTGGGAGGAGATCATCTACTCACAGAACGCAGATCAGAGCCACAGGTAATTAAATCTCAGTTTTAAGTGAATATTAAAGGCAAATTATAAGGGTAATATAGAAATGAGTATTTTTTTGTCCGTCCACCAACTGTTGTTTCTTATTTCTGTTCTCTCTCTATGTGTGTGGGTCCACACACATGTAATAGGATGTAGACAGAAATATGAGATATAATTAACAGGACGTTAGATCTGTTCTGCTGTTCACCTCAAATCAAGTGTTGTCATGCGATATTTTTATGCAACATAAATTCACTTTGGAAGTAGTTTTTTGAACATTCAAAGTGATTTTAGCTTTTATTTTGACACCTGACAACACTTGATTACTCTGCTGTCCCCTATTTCTGTCCTCTCTCTATTACACTAAACGTGGGTTCCATTTTTTTTTTTGATACCGGCTAGGACCCACATGTAATATGGTGGAGACAGAAATATGAAACATAATTAATATGACAGCAGATCTGTTCTGAGATTTGGTGGGTGAATAAAAATGGACTCCTATAGAATTTGTTAGGAACTATCACAAGTTTTTGCATGTCGTCATAGGTTTGAGGGTTTGCTTTGCTTGAGTGTGAAGAGACTTCAAGGTTCTGCTTTGATTGAGGGTTAAGAGAGTTAAGTGAGAAAAAGTTTAGTAAGAAAAATAAAAATCATGTTTGGTTTGAGGGTGGAGGCTTAGGAGGAAGGGTTATAGAGAGTTAAGTGAGGGTTTGTTTAACCCTCTTTGGAACTATTACAAGTTTTTGCCATTCGTCGTAGGTCTGAGGGTTTGCTTTGATTGAGTGTGAAGAGAGTTCAAGGTTCTGCTTCGATTGAGGGTTAAGAGAGTTAAGTGAGAAAAAGTTAAGTGAGAAAAATAAAAAAAACATGTTTGGTTTGAGGGTGGAGGCTTATGAGGGAGGGTTATAGGGAGTTAAGTGAGGGTTTTTTAACCCTCTTTTGTCTATTTTTTCAACCCCAAATCGGAGGGTTAACAAGGGGGATTGAGGGATTTTGTTTAAAAAGTCATAAATATTTCTTATTTGTCCTATAAATATTATGAATTTTTTCTTCATTTTGTTTTAGGCTTTCAAGAAGCTACTCCGTAGTTTACTTATTTGTGAGGATATTTTGATAAGTTCTAATTAAAATTCCAATCAAATTTTATTTTGTGACATGTGCAGTAAGAATATTTTGGTAATTATTGTATTTTTATTAATCCTTCTCTTACTCAACACCTCCAATTCAAGCAAGAGTTATTAAACACACACAACTTAACTCTTCCTCAAATCCAAACAAGATTTTATGTATTGATTATATTTCTCCTCACTTAACTTTTCTTCACTTAACTCTGCTTATTTTTTTTTCCTTCAATCCAAGCAGACCCTAAGGGTATGGGTTTAGGAGGGAGAGTTTAAGTGAGGATTTGTTAAGTCTTTTTTTTGTCCATTTTTTTAACCCGCAAATATGTGTTTAACAAAGAGAAGTGAGAGATTTTGTTTAAAAAGTCATAAATAGCTCTTATTTGTCCTATAAAATATTATGACATTTAAATTTTTTTTTTTATTGTTTTCAACAACCTCCTTCGTCTTGCTTGCTTGCTTTTAACCTCTGCTATCGTCCGTCTAGGTGCGTCGTCTCTTCTCGTTTTCTCTTATTGTGTTTAGATTCTAGTTATTTTTTTTTATATATATGTATCATATTTGTGAAGATATTTTTGTAAAGATATTTTGACAAGTTTCAATTAAAAAATTAATCAAATATAAATTTATGCCACATGTAATAATGATATTTTGGTAACTATTATATTTTTATTAATTTTCTTCCCACTCAAAACCTCCCATCCAAGTAAGAGTTATTAAACATATCCCACTTAACTCTCCCACCAATCCAAGCGCAAGGTTATATATATTGACTTTTCTTTCACTTACTTAACTTCCCTTTACTTAATCTCATTTAACTCCTTATTTTTTTTCTCTCAATCTAAGCAGATCTTGACTGTCAAAATTTTGGTAGTCTTGTACATTTTAAGAACTGTCCTAATTTTTTTTGATAGTCCTAAAAAAAAATAGAATTGACCAAAATTTTGACAGTACTGTGCATATCTAAAGAACCCCCAAAATTTTGACCGAATGTAAAATCAGTACTATCAAATTTTTGCAGTCTTAAAATAGCAAACACTTCTAAATCTTTGATGCCAAAAGTGGTTAGTTATTATCAATTTTTGTAGTGCCCTTGTCATTTGCCATATTAAACTATCAGATGGATAGTTTGTGAAAGATTTTTGTAGAGAGAGATTCTCATCTACACAGAAATAATAGTAGAGATGAAAAAATAAGTAGTCGAAAATTAGAAAATATCCTAAAAATGTCTAATTTACTGAATCCAACTAACCAAGAATCATGCCATAATTTTTAGATTGTAGGAACGGAACTTAGGCTCTCCAGCACCAAGAGGAACTTCCGGATAGTGAAATTATTGTAGCTACTCCGTGCGGGGTATGGAAATCTATTAGGAGGTCGTCGGAATGAACCGAGGAGGAAACCTCCTCATTGGTCGGGTTCCTGCTGCAAACGCCACCACCCTCTGTCGACGTCAGTCATCGAAACCAGACCAATGAGAGAGTGACACGTGGCACCGCGGTCCCCTCCTCGGTTCATGTAGACTTGCTCCCAAAATAGTAATACCTACTCATATTATGATGCAGGACATCTCCTGAGGGGAACTAACCGAATTATTCGGTTCCTATTTAATGATAATTTAAAAAAAAAATTAGTAGGACTTCTATTTGGTTATTATATTTTTAGTTGGACTTATCATATTTAGTGATTTTGTTTTTACCTTTTAGCAGGATTTGTATTTCTATAGCGACTCTGAAAGAATAAAATTACCTATTATGTCAATATATAAACAAAAGTTCTCCCAAAGTTTAATTTCTATTTCTGATGCTGAAGTCTGCTTGATGCATGATTCTTGAAGATGTCTTTATGAGTGTATACTAAATATGGTTGAACTTCGGCAATAACCAAATATGATTTGTGAAGACTACATGAAGAGAAAATTTTTGTGCATCGCCTCCACTACTTTATTATATTGGGAGAGTGTGTAGCAATATAATACTTGATTTCTACATATCATAAGCATTTGTTATAGAAATTTGATTTTGGGAATTTTGAAAATTTCGGATATTAGCAGTTATAATTATATATTTTTTGAGAGGATATAAATGGATTAAAATAATAAAACTTATCAAAATTTACGGATTTGGAGTGTTTATAAAGTCGTCAAATTATATTACACTAGTTTTGGAGGATTTTTGAGCCGACCAAAACTAGCACCTCAAAAAAATTGACAAGCAGAATTTTTTAAAACACTCGATAAACAGTCGGTTGAAAAACACTCCAAAACCGATAAAAACACCGTTGCCAAGCAGACCTTTAATTAGAAACTTCATTTTTTTTTTAGATGTGTGAACCTCTATAAACAAGAGGTTGACCAATTTTGTAAGATATTGATCTGATTATTGTTTTCAATTCAATTTGTCTTAAAACACTTTAACCTACTCTTTTTTGCTTCTCTGAATTACATCTTCTTTTTGTTACCCAATCTCTTATACTTCGATTTACACTATATTATTAAGTAGTGGTATAATATAATATGTGATAAGAATACTCACCCAATATTGATAGTTTTTTGAACTATTTGTGGTGCTTGAACTTTCTAGACCATAACTCAATCATTATAGTCCTGGAAAACAGAAACGATTGAAACTTCGTCTTCGCTGAAATTGAAATGAGGTTACCCTTCTTGAAACTGCAATGATTTGGAAATAAAATAGTGAGAAAAGAAATAAATGATGATAAGAAAATTAGGAAAAATTTGGAAGGAGATCCATAGCCTAGTTTGAGTATCGGCCGATACCGATACGGTTTGACATATACCGATCCGATACCGACCCATAGTTTGCCGATACCTATATGGCTTGACATGTTCCGTTCCGTACAAACTGATATCCGATACTGACCGATACCGACATTGAGGGATATCTTTTTCGAAGAAAATTGAACGAAATAACCAATCAACAAGGGTGTAAAAGCATAATAAGGTTATAAAAATATGTAAAAGAAGAAAACTTATATGTAAAACAATCGACAATGGTGACTATTATTTCATTTAATTTCAAAATTACTAAGAAACAACACTGAAAATACTTAAATTATGTCTACATGTATAAATTTTCTAAAATGTTAATAATTTATTAATAATTATTTGTTTTTCGATAAAAAAAAATTTCAATAATCTGATTCAAAATCGTCGATGCCGTCGATACCGATACTCATAGAAATGGTCCGGTATCAATTCCAATACCAATAAGAAAAACCTTGATCCGGGCCAAAGTTTGACAGAGTTTTATGGAGCCTTGCAACCCATATAAAGAGTGACAGTAAAGCTACTTCTACTGAAGACAAGTTGAGAAAGAGGGAGAGTCCTGGCATAGAAATCTCTGTGTTATAATATCAGTTAGAAGAAAAAAAATATTGAACTCCTGAGAGAGATGGTGGCGTTGTTTCGGAGAAGAATAGTTACTGTTCATCCAAATTTTAAATCTTCGAAACCAAAAGTTTGAATTTTTTTTTTTTTTACAAATTAATTAGTTATTATCAAAATATAATGTATATTATAAAAAATGTACATGTTTCCTAACTGAATCACTCCTTATATTTAATAAGTAAATAGTATAAATCGCAGTGTGTTATATTTCTAGCAATCCGATTTACTCCTATACTCTTCTTTATCGTTTTACTAGTAACGCCCACTTGCATTGCGCAAAAAAATTTGTTAAAAATAAATAATTTAGAATTTGTTATAAATAATGTTGTTCCGTGGAATCGAATACACCCAGCCAAGCAGAATACCACTCGTCTTAACCACATGAATTTGAGATATTTGGTTATAGTTAGATAATATTAGGTAGTTAAACAATTTGTTAGAGTTTATTTTTTTATATTTTTAATTAAGTAAGGATATACATACAACTTAAACGACTCATTTTGAGTAGTTTTCAAGTCTCTTTATAAAGAGTAAATGTTTTGAAGGAAAATATTACTACACTTTATTATATATACTAATTGATAACCCGTGCCATTGACACTGTAATTTGTGGCTCTCTATAATCCGTGGCACTCGACACTCTCTCGACACTCCTTGAAACTATTTTTTTATCTGATAAATACAAATAAACAAAATGTCAACATAAAGTACATTCCAAAAGATAATAAACAAAAAAACATAAACAATATAATGAAATATTTAAGATTTAAATAGAATTATAGTAAGGTTTCACTATGATTTAAAGTTTAAGATAAAAATAGGGAAACATTCATTATACAAATAAACAAATAGTTGAAAAATAGGGAAACATTCAATTAATCGACATAAGAATAGACTTATCTACGAAATTGTGAGACCACCTATTAATTAATTAACACAGACAGAAAGAGTTCCAACAATTGGATGTTCTCAAGTATTTTAATTGTGACCATCTTTATTAAATTTTTTTTTTTTTGGGAAACAGAGACTTCCATACATGTTATCATGTTATTATTAGTATTTACTAATACTATTTTATTGAATTTCATGAATCCAAAATTAACTTGCCATATATAGCTCACAGAATCTCTCGTTTATACTGGTTGGGCTTCTGAACCTTGAACCGCTACTTTCTTAGAGGATTGGGTTCTGATACCATTGTTAGAATGCCATAGATGGAACAGTAATTCCTGGATTTAATTAATTAACAGAGAAATGTCTTGATTACCACTCTTATGTATGATGATAAGAAATATCCAAACTTATCAATTGTAGGTACTCTTGGAGACAGTAAATACATGGAAGCAGCCCTGAAAGAAGCAGGCAAACTATTCTCTGAGGCCTACCAGAAGTCTTTGACACATCATGAAGTTGCTGAGCTTTCAAATGTCTCTCTAGAAAAGAAGGTACAACCCATATAAATACATACAAGTACAATGGTTTACTAATATCTGTATATATGCATGTGCTTACACGTATTTTATACTATTTGGGAAGAGCAAACAATAAGTTTTTTATTTTATACTATTTAAGAAGAGCAAAATCCATATTTTTGTACATTTTGGAAAGAGCAAACATCAATTTTCTTTCATTTTTTTCACATGTAATTACCTAACTACCCATGCTAAATTTAAGGGTTATTTACAATAACCTCCCCTATGTTTTATGTTTATTACACGGACCTCTCCTATGTTTTATGTAAAGGGTTATTACATTAACCATCCTTATTTTGAAAATAAAACATGAAGCCTAGGAGATGTTCCTGTAATTATTTTTTAAATAAGGAAAATTCGTGTAATAAATATAAAACATAGGAGAGATTAGTGTAAATAACCCTAAATTTAATGAACAATTTTAAGTAGTAAACATAGATAAAGATATTTTAGGAATAAACACTTCCACAGTGAAGCGACACTTTCTTTGTTATATAGTAGTATAGATTCATCAAGATTTCTTTTTGTTATCCACTTCAATTCCATACCTCCATAATTCAGACCATTTTTTCTTTCTTTGTTACCAATATAGCCGAACAGATCCAATCACAACAAGAGCAAGAAGATCGAGGAACCAACCAAGGAAAGCCAGGAGACTCCAAATGCTGAAGTAGAAGAAGAATTGCTAAGTTCCGAAGTTCTTAGTTCCTCTTATAAAGCATCCAGCATCCCAAAGTTTTCCTACGCAGAGATCAAGGGTGCCACTTACGATGATTTAAACAAGTATGCTAAGATTGGCGAAGGTCGACATTGGGCTGTCTATGAAGGAAGACTGGGCAAAACTAAGGTGGCTATTAAGAAGTTGGCTGTTGAAACCAAAAATGGGGAATCAGAGTTTCTTGGAGAGGTAAATTAAACAATATTACTAATCTTGGTCCTTTCCTAACATCTTGAGCTTTTAAAAATATTGGACTAGTAACATGATGCCAAAGTACTTTTAATGAGTAATTCTTTGTTCACTGAGCTTTTAAGTCCTGTATGCTCTAGGCTCACTGACTCTCTACTTGCAAGAACAACCCAGATTCTCTCTTGACCTGCACGTTAGCGGAGTGTTAAATGCAAGATACACAGTATCGGTATTGGAATCAGTATCGGACCATTACTATGAGTATCAGTATCGACAGTATCGGCGATTTCGATCAGGGTATCGAAATTTTTGGTATCAGAAAGAAACTAGTTATTAATAAATTATCGATATTTTAGAAAAATATATTTTATACATTTAGACATAATTTTAAGTATTTTCAGTGTTGTTGCTTAAATACTTTTACAACCTTACTATACTTTTACACCAATCATGACTGGTCTTTTTTCGTTCAATTTTTTTTGCCGAATTGACCGAAAAATAGACCCCCATGTCCGCATCGGTCAGTTTCGAGTATCGTCCCGTATTGGATCAGGTATCGGCCGATACTGTAAGCTATGCAAATGTAGGGGTTTTAGACTTTGGGTCTTGAAAAAGTTATGAAATTTGTATTTGTATTTTCATAATTGACCTAATTAGTATTTGGATCTTGGACTAACGGTCGACTCGTTATTCATATACACAGATGATGAAAGGCTCACTCTAGTACACAGAAGAATAAAATTATAGTGGATATGAGCATCTACCATGAGATAGAATACAAGGATTCTTACAACAACAAAATTCAGTTAGTCGAGTCAACCGTTGGTCAAAGATCAAAATATCAATTAGATCGATTATGGAGATCTAAATGTAAAATTTACAACTTTTTCGAGACCCAAAGTCTAAGAAACCCTTTAAAATATATACCGTTGGTAATAACTCGATCTTTCGGGAACATTAGTTAAGTAAACCTTACAACTGATATCCATAGATTACATGATCTAATGATATACATATTTCAATTTTTCTTATTCCATTTTTTTTTCTCGGATACCATTTGCAGTTGCAGTTTCTTCTGAGTCAATTGAGCCACCCAAATCTCGTCAAGCTGCTGGGAGCGTGCTTCGAGTCTCAGGCTGTGGTCTACGAGTTCCTGCCCAACGGAAGCCTGGAAGATTACTTCACCGAAAAGAGGAGTCCCGAGCTTCTCACATGGCAAATACGCACCCGCATTATCAGCGACATATGTACGGCTCTCATCTTCCTCCACAACAGCAAGCCCAACCCTGTGGTCCATGGCAACCTCAAGCCTTCCAACGTTCTTCTTGATGAGAAATACAGCTGCAAGCTCAGCAACTTCGGCCTGAGCCGCTTCCTGCCGCAGTCCGCGCTGGTCGACGAGGCCTACCACAAGACCCTGCCGAAGGGCACGTTCGGGTACATAGATCCCGAGTTCGTCGCGACGGGGAAGCTCAGGCCGAGCTCCGACGTGTACTCTTTCGGAGTCACGATCCTGAGGATCTTGACCGGACTGCCGGCCACCGGAATCAAGGGGAAGGTGCTCGATGCGTACGGCGGAGGGTCGGAGAAGACGTTGATGAGCATGGTCGATGCTACAGCGGGGCATTGGCCTCCTGACGTTGCTAGTAAGCTGGCGAGCTTTGGTGTCAGATTCTGCGACGAATTGGAGAAGAGCTCGAAGCTTTTGAACGAGTTCTCGACAGAGCTCAAGGCCATCTTTTAGCTATAAGATAAGCAGATGGACTCTGCAACTGCAGCAATGTGACGCGTATAACATCTAAATATTAATTCTCCTTAGTATTTATAGCTAGTACTCTGTTGTTCTTGAAGGATTTTAATAAAGAGTAATACTATTACTCTTTCTAAGGTGTTACTTCAAACTATCTTTTCTTACGTGGCAGCTAACTTGAGATATTAAATAGCATCATGTATATTAAATAGCATCATGTGACATCTAACATCATGTGTATTCTTTTTGCTCATTGTGAGTTTGTGCGGGTAGTTTTGTGGACCACACGTGTGTCGCCGTCATTTGGCCCTGAACGGTTCGGTTTGACGCGCGTAACGGATGTGATACGTGCTCACATATGCGGACGCCGGATGTCGATGATATTTTTTCTTCGGTTCGAATTGGAACCCAATAAATCTTTTTGTTTTTGATTATTATGACCGTTCTGACATTAATTCTTTGAACGTTGGAACATTATTCCCCAACGGATACTCTTTTTATGGATGTTAACAACCAGATTTACCAACATTTTTCACATTAAAATCCTTTAATTCGTTGGGGGTATAGGGCTGTCTATATAATGGGCCTTTTTGTCTCTTTTGGAGATCTACCTACGGAATTTTTCACTACCAAAACTCTGCGCTGATTCTTCATTCCAGTAGCCAAGCTCCGTTCTACGTCCATTCTCGTCTGTGTTCGTTCTATATTCCTGGGCAAGCTAAGTTTGGATCACTCTCGAAGCTGTGTGTGTAGTTATGAGAAATCGATAGCACGAGAGTTTTATTTCTAGGAGGATTCGCAAAAAAGTCTGCAGATAGATATATAACTACTTATTCGTTCAAGTCCTAAATGACATTAGAATAAAAAAACAAGTTAGGTTAAGGTCTAACCCTAAGCTCTGATCTAAGTCTAAGGTAAACTTTGTAGAATCCCTAGGTCAACCTAAGTCTTATAATCACAAACCTAAAAAGAATTTCTTCAAGAAGAAAAAGAATTTTCAGTCTCACCACTAGAATCATCAACATCAGCAAAACCACAAACCTAGAAACTCTAGTCAGACTCAGAATCAAAAGAAAATTTTGTTTGGAGTGTGAAAGAATAAACCATTTGTCCTTCAACTGTTTCCACATGAAGAAGGAAGCTGTCAAGACGTCTTACAACGGAAAAGACTCAGTCAAACCAGAAACAAACATGCTACTGAATGGGTCCTCCAGTTCCTTCAGGTCTGTGAGTTATCAACCCCATAGTCAATATTGTTGGAGTGGATGGGGTTCCCAACCTATGTTGAGAATATCCCGGAGTGCGACGAGCGCCATCCGTGTGTCGAAAAAGCTCGAAAAGTGCATTATACACCGTGTATTGGAACATTTATGGTAAGCAAATATTATATTGGATTTCCATCTTTGACTTTAATTATATATTTATGATTGAATCTATCATATATTAACTTTCCATATAACTTGATTTTTAATTTATGGTAAGCTAATTTATGATTTGATTTCCATTAAATATATGATTGAATGTAATTGGATTTTCATATATATTTTTGGCTTCCATATATAGATTTTCATATGGAAACCTTAATTCATGCAAGGGTTTATATAAAGGCTCATACAATATACAACAACATGATAAAAAAAAATAAGAGAGGGAAAAAAGGTGGCAAGAGTGCTATTGCAACTTTGAAGAGGAGAAAGAATGATTGGAGGCCGTTTCGGAGAAGGAGATCAATTTGAGGTATTTCTCATTGTCTTTTTTCTTCGTGGTTGTAATATATTTTCTGTTCCAAAGAGTTGCGATGATCCGTGTTGGATAGTTGAGGAGCTTGTGGAGGGTGTAATCTCTTTATTCCATTAGAGGAGGTTCTTCAGGGTTGGACTCTGTGTAAACACCCTGATTTTTTCAGAATATTTTAATATAATTTTTCCCAAATTTTTGGTAATTTTTCTGTTTTTAAAACTAAGGATTTAGTGATTAAAGGATTTTTAAATACTGTAAATTGATGTTAAAATATTATAAAAATAATATTTTATGGTGTAAAATGGAAAATCGGGCATAGGGTAATTTTCTGCGAATTTATTGGACTCCGGAAACACGTTTAAAGCCCTAAAACCCTATGTAGAAATAAACCAAAACAAACCCTGGCTGAACCAGTTTAATTTAAATAAACCAAACCGCAGTGAACCGAACCAAACACTGAACAAAGCCAACCCAGACCTAACGGGTCGGGTCGGATCCGAATCGAACCCGACCCGGACCCGAAACCCGGATTCCGAACCCTAAACCCAATTCGGGTCGGAAACACTGTTCCGACCCGGCGGCGCACGTATAAAACCCCCCTAGACGTTCGTGCCTAGCCCCAGCCGACCGAAACCCTCACGCCGCCGCCCCTTTCTCCAGATCCCTCTTCTCCGCCGCTTCCCGCTCGAACCCCTTGCCGTCGACCACCCGATCACGATGCCGCCGTCCCTCCAGCAATCCCCCGCCCTATTCGACCAACCACCCGTCCCCGATCATCTCCTCCCCCAACTCCACCCGACTGCCCCGCCTGGAACATCACCGCCCCCATCGGATTCCTCTTCTCCATCCGCCGATTGACCCCCGTTCGGCCAACTGACCCCCCCCGCGCGCGGCCCGACAGTGCAAACCCCCTCTCGTCCGGTCCACCCGGCAGCGACTCCGGCCCGGCCACTCCACCAACCTCCTCCGCTCGCGTCGACCCCGTCCGACGAAGCCAACCCCGGCCAACGCAGTCTCCGACGAGCCACCTCGCTGTCTCCGGATCAGAACCCTAGAGCAGCGGACACGGACACAGAAGCTCTCGACCCGGACACGGTGACCAGGACACGAACAGACACTCGGACACGTAAAATTCAGATTTCACGGAGCCCCGTTCAGGTAACCCGTTTTCTCTCCTCGTGATTCTGTTTTTTGTTCCGTTAGTTGTGTCGCGTAGACTGTATAACCCTCTCGATGCCCGTGCAACCCGCTCGGTGCGTCGCGTCCTGTGGCGATCGCAAACCGCGATCCAAAAACAGGAAAAATAACGCCCTGTTTCACCCTGGAACTGAGTGCGCCCCGCCAAACGGGACGACTTGGTCGCACGCGGTCTTTACCGAAACGTGCGCGACGTTGATACGGACGTGCGGGATTTTGCAGAAGTTGATTTGGATGTGCGTGCACACCGAAATCAACGCGTATCTGCCGACAACGCCCCGTATCCGTCCATTCTGGAATACGCTGTAACTTTGTGTACACACGTCGGATCGAGACGAAACTTACGCCATCGGACTCGTAGCAATACGCTGGTCCTGTGACCCAAGTTTGGTTCGATTCTGAGAACGTTGACAAAATCGTGTATCGTGGGCCCCACCGGCTCCACTTGACGGGCGATTTTATGATCGGCTCATCGAAATCCAATTCTGGAAGTTCTGTTGGGTTCGTCATCGTTCCTGACTTGTTGACACTAAGTTGGACAAATTTGGAGACCTTTGACCCTGACACGCTTTTCGGTGCAAAGTGGCCCACATGTGGACCCCGCTTTGGCCCAAAAATATCATTTTTGCCCTTGTGTCCAAATTGGACTCAAGGACAGGCGTTTCTAGCTATTTGATATTTTCTGAGACTGTTAGTGATGTTTATTACAGCTTTTGGAGGAGTACCCACAGGATCCACTGATACAGGGACGACTGTTGGTATTCAAACCCCAGGCAAGTGTACCTTGCCAAACTCTGCAGTATTGTTACATATTTTCCTTGCTTCATTTATATTGCTGTGCATGCTTATCCTAGGACCGTGTGACTTGCTTAGTGTCCGATTATTAGTCGGGTGCCAACACCGTACGCGGTGTTGTGTATTGTCATCTAGAGATGGACATTCGTGACCCCTTTACATTCTCGTACTGGTCTTACCAAGTATACTATAACCCAGGACACTTGACACTATTCATGAGACAGGATCTTTCTGAGATATTTATGGTGATTCTGTATAGGATACAGGACTTGACAGAGATACTATATTCATAGATACTTTATGACTTGTTGCATTAGCTATTATCCCGCTTGACATGGACATGAGACGTTATGATCATGATATGCGTGGTTACATTGGGTGGGGAGAGACATACAGGCTACAGGCTGTTTTATATATATCTACTACTATTGTGAGGTCGTAGACTCTCGAGCAGAGCTAGACACATTACCGGTTATTACTGCTACCGGCTCCCCGACACAGAGCTTGTAGTGGCTCAGCCTGAGTACTCGTGATGCTCTCATCTTGCATTTCACATAGATACTTACCCTATTTATTTCATTTATTTTCTGCACTGCATTTATTTTGGCTTGTAGTATCTGTACCTTGCTATGTCCCCTGAGGACCTGGATCCGGATTATGTTCCCAGGATTTGCAGACGAGATCTATCCCGAGGTATACGGGACCGCAGCAGGAGCTGATACAGGAGTTGTACCTACATCCGAGGACGAGGTGTTAGCTGAAGACTTTTCCTGAGCATCTATGTTTCATGCTCGGTATTTACTTTATTCAGTCATTTATATTCTGGTCTGTTGAACCATTGTATTAGATTTTATCGGGTTGTTCCCCGAAGCACTTTGTTGAGACTGGTTGATGATTTACATTACTTATATTCTGTGGATCATATTTTATTCTTGTATGGATGAGATTAGTTGTGCCTTGTTGTCGTAGACTTTATTTTACAGCTTAAGTATGCCCTGATAGATCCATTAAATTGGGTTTGTCCATCAGTGCGTGCTGCTGGCCATTGCCACGTGTCTAGTCCCTTGGTATTTTGGGACTGGGGCGTGACATAGTTTTTGTGGTGGCCCATGCAGGTCTACGACTAAATTGTTCGGTTTCAACTTAGGGACTGAGCAAGCCTGCCCTAAGGATAGGATAAGTTATAGGATCTCATCCATTATTTGAACCATTTTTGAACTCTATATCGAACTCAAATTTGTTACTTGATTTGCATCCTGTGTTGATTCCTCTGAGCGTTCTTATAGTTTATCTTTTGGTTGCAGAGTAATGGATCCCAGGAACGGAGATGAGATTCCCTTGGATACACCACACGACGCTGTGGTTACTTATGTAGACGGAGTGACACCAGGGAATGGAGGACAAACATCGCAAAGCAATCAAACCGGCCAGCCTAATCCAAGGTTCCGGCGTGATGACATCCCACCTCCACCACAATTCACTCCACAGATGCCAGTTTTCCCGCCAGGATATAAGCCATGGACGGGCAACAGATATTTCAGATGATGTATGCCATGATGCAAGCCCAGCAGCAGGTTCAGCAAGAGGCACATCGTCACGAGACAGAGTATCTGAGAACCAGCCTGGTATCCGCATTGGAGCAGGCAAACCCACCAGCGAGGAGATCAGCGACGGGATCTATCACCGATTTTCGTCAACTCAAGCCTCGTACCTTTTCTGGTAAAGAGGGGCCAACAGAAGTTCACGAATGGCTCACTAACATACAACACCAGTTGGAAGCAGCTGAACTTCCGAGGAAGAAATGGATGACTGCAGTCAGGATGCAGTTAACTAAAAATGCACATCATTGGTGGTTAGCAGAAGAGAGGAGGCTCGGACAGGACCGAGTCACTTGGGAAGAGTTCTCCAGACTCTTCCGAGAGATGTATATTCCTGCAGTTGCACGGTCGGAGCTCAGAGACAAGTTCAACTGCCTTATCTAAGGCAATATGACAGTGGAAGAATACAACGCAGAATTTATTTGCCTAAGTCGCTTCGCCCCAACCTTGATTTCGACAGAGGAAGAGAAAGCTGAGAAGTTCTTTGACGGACTGAAGTTCGAGCTCCAGAGATTGATTGGATCGGTCGCACCTATATCATATACCGACGTCCTTGCAGCAGCACGACGCATGGAGCGCGTCGCTAGAAGGGAGTCAAATCTGAAGAGGCCAATCACATCAGCACCATCCAGGACAGCACATGGGGATTCTGCAAAACGATCCCAGAGGAGTATGCCAAATAGAGCAGCACATAGGGCCATATCCCTTCCTACTTGTCACCACTGCGGCAAGGTAGGACACATTGAGAGAGAGTGCAGGCGTAAGTTGGGACTATGTCTGAGCTGTGGATTCAACCAGCATCTATCCAGGGACTGTTCTGAACGCAGAGACGGAGCACCGAGACTAGCTTTACCTGCACCAAGACCAGCTTATCCAGCAGTAGGAGCACCGCAGACAGGAGTTGGAGGAGTCAGACCACCAGCTCGAGGAGGATATCAGCAGAGACCACCACTAGCACTACAGGAAGCCCTATTTCAGCAGGCTCAGCAGCAGAGAGGTCCAGCTCAGGGACGAGGACAGGCATTCACATTGGCTGTTGAGGAGGAAGCTACTGCAGGCGAGGTTATCACAGGTACTATTTTAGTATCTTCATTACCAGCTGTAGCTTTATTTGATTCTGGAGCATCGTATTAATTTATAGCAGCTAGCTTTGTAGCCACCCATAGAGTAGCTACCGCACCCCTTCCGAAGATAAAGAGAATTCTTACGGGAGGTAGAATTATTCCGGTTAGTGACGTCTGTAGATCATGTTCTGTAGTAGTCTGCGGAAGAGAGATGCGAGCTCAATTTCTGATCTTTTTCATGCCGGATTATGATGTTGTACTTGGTATGGACTGGTTAAGTCAGTACTATATGACCCTTGATTGCCGACTTGGAAATGTTATATTTAGACCGCCTGGACATCCAGAATTTGAGTTTCTTCGGGGAGCTGTAGAGCAAGGAGTTCAGCCTACTCTTAGGGTACTATCTGTAGAAGGGGAGACAGGTTACCCAAGAGTCATATCGCAATTTGTGGATGTATTTCCTGATGATCTTCCAGGTTTACCGTCTGATCGGAAAATAGAATTCACAATAGACTTAACTCCAGGAGCAGAGCCTATCACTTCATCAGTATATCGGCTAGCACCTAAAGAGTTAGTGGAGTTGAAGGAATAGGTTGATGATCTTCTGGAGAAGGGATTTATTCGGCCCAGTGTTTCACCTTGGGGAGCACCCATATTATTTGTGCCGAAGAAGGATGGAACAGTACGGTTGTGCATTGACTACATGGCACTGAATGCTGTGACCATCAAGAACAGGTATCCCTTACCACGCATTGATGATCTATTCGATCAATTGAGTGGTGCTAGGGTATTCTTGAAGATTGACCTTAGATCCGGCTATCATCAGATCAAAGTAAGGAAGGAGGATATACCGAAGACAACTTTCAGGACCAAGTATGGACATTATGAGTTCTTGGTAATGCCGTTTGGTTTAACCAACGCGCCAGCAGTGTTTATGAGTTTGATGAACAGAGTCTTTCATCAGTACTTGGATAAATTTGTGGTTGTGTTCATTGATGATATTCTAGTATATTCCAAGAGCCACGAAGAGCACGAGGAGCATCTTAGAATTGTATTAGAGACCTTGAGACAGGAGAAGTTATATGCCAAACTCAGTAAGTATGAGTTTTGTATGGATAAAGTACCTTTCTTGGGACATATTATCTCAGGAGAAGGACTTTCAGTTGATCCGGAGAAAGTTACTGCAATAGAGACTTGGCCTACACCAACATCAGTTGCAGAGGTGAGAAGTTTTCTCGGACTTGCGGGATATTACCGAAGGTTTGTAAAAAATTCTCAAGAATTGCAGAGCCTATGACGAAGTTGACACGTAAGGACCAGGAGTTTGCATGGACAGAAGAATGCCAGAAGGCCTTTGAAGAATTGAAGAGGCGTCTAACAACAGCACCAGTCTTGACTCTTCCTTCAGGGTCAGGAGATTTTGTTGTTTATAGTGATGCATCAGGTAGTGGACTAGGATGTGTTTTGATGCAACATGGCAAATTTATCGCTTATGCATCGAGACAGTTGAAGGTCCATGAGAAGAACTACCCAACGCATGATCTTGAGCTAGCTGCAGTAATATTTGCACTGAAGATTTGGAGGCACTATCTTTATGGAGAGAAGGTGGAAATCTTCACGGATCACAAGAGTCTGAAGTATGTATATACTCAGAAGGAGCTCAACATGAGGCAAAGACGTTGGCTTGAGTTGATGGTAGACTTTGACATAGATCTGCAGTATCATCCGGGAAAGGCGAATGTTGTAGCAGACGCACTCAGCAGGAAGCCTACGGCTTATTTCTTGATGATGCAGCCCGAGTTATTGAGAGATCTATAAGAGCTTCAGATAGAGGTTGTTTTACCAGGACAGAGTGGCTTGCTGGCCAATCTTGAAGTTAAGTCATCCTTTGTGGAAAGAATTAAAGAGGCATTATCCACCGATGCTAGATTTCGAAGACTTAAAGAGAGGACAGAAGCAGGCATGCAGACAGGACTTCGCATACATGAAGATGGGACATAGAGGTGTGGAAATCGCCTGTATGTTCCAAATGGAGAATTGAGACAGGAGTTAATGACTGAGGCACATAGCTCCATGTACTCTGTTCACCCAGGAGGAACCAAGATGTACCGAGACTTGAGGCAGTATTATTGGTGGCATGGAATGAAAAGGGAGATTGCAAGATTTGTGGCTAAATGTTTAGTATATCAGCAAGTAAAGGCCGAGCATCAGAGGGCTGCAGGTATGTTACAGCCGCTTCCTATACCAGAATGGAAGTGGGAACATATTACGATGGATTTTGTCACAGGATTTCCAAGGAGCCCCAGCGGAAAAGATGCGGTATGGGTTATCGTGGATCGACTCACTAAATCGGCACACTTCTTGCCATTTAGAGTTGGACAGTCCACAGAGGTACTAGCCGACATGTATATGCGACAAATCATCAGATTACATGGAGTGCCGGTTAGTATTGTATCGGATCGAGATTCAAGATTTACATCTCATTTCTGGCGAAGCATGCAAGAGAGTCTGGGCACCAGACTCAAATTCAGCATAGCTTACCACCCACAGACAGATGGTCAATCGGAGCGCACGATTCAGATCTTGGAGGATATGTTACGATCGTGTATGCTAGACTTTGGAGGATCTTGGGAAGATCATTTGCACTTGGTGGAGTTCTCCTACAACAACAGTTATCAGGCCAGCATTCAGATGGCACCATTCGAGGCATTGTACGGAAGGAAGTGCAGATCGCCAATATGTTGGAGTAACGTTGGTGAACGTCAAATACTGGGGTCCAGAATTGGTAATGCAGACAGTGAAGAAGGTAAAATAAATTCAGAATTATCTTCGAGCAGCTCAGGACAGATAGAAGCATTAGGCTGATACTCACAGACGTCCCCTAGAGTTCAAAGAAGGAGAGCACGTATTCTTGAGGATTTCGTCCACTCGAGGTACTATCAGATTTGGGAACAGAGGCAAGTTGAGCCCAAGGTACATCGGACCATTTGACATTCTAGAGCGCATTGGTGAGGTGGCTTATCGTCTTGCATTACCTCCATCCTTAGAGGGAGTGCATGACGTATTCCATGTCTCACAGCTGAGAAGGTACATGACCGACCCAAGTCACGTAGTCGATCATTCAGAGATCGCAGTGGGCCCAAGCTTGAGATATGAAGAACAACCAGTTGGCATCCTCGACATCAGTGAGAAAACATTGCGAGGACAGACAATTAGACTGGTCCATGTAGCTTGGAAACATCATTCTCCTGACGAATCGACCTGGGAACGGGAGGATAGTATGCGCCAGCGTTATCCTCACTTATTCGCGGATGCATTATAACCTAAGCATTCTTGTAATTTCCATAGTTCTTCCTTTAGTAGTTATTCCTTGATTGCGAGGACGCAATCCTCTTAAGGGGGGTAGATTGTAAACACCCTGATTTTTTCAGAATATTTTAATATAATTTTTCCCAAATTTTTGGTAATTTTTCTGTTTTTAAAACTAAGGATTTAGTGATTAAAGGATTTTTAAATGCTATAAATTGATGTTAAACTATTATAGAAATAATATTTTATGGTGTAAAATGGAAAACCGGACATAGGATAATTTTTTGCGAATTTATTGGACTCCGAAAATACGTTTAAAGCCCTAAAACCCTATGTAGAAATAAACCAAAACAAACCCTGGCTGAACCGGTTTAATTTAAATAAACCAAACCGCAGTGAACCGAACCAAACATTGAACCAAGCTAACCCAGACCTAACGGGTCGGGTCAGATTCGAATCGAACCCGACCCGGACCCGAAACCCTGATTCCGAACCCTAAACCCAATTCGGGTCGGAAACACTATTCCGACCCGGCGGCGCACGTATAAAACCCCCCTCGACGTTCGTGCCCAGCCCCAGCCGACCGAAACCCTGGAACACCACCGCCCCATCGGATTCCTCTTCTCCATCCGCCGATTGACCCCCGTCCGGCCAACTGACCCCACCCCCCCGCGCGGCCCGACAGTGCAAACCTCCTCTCGTCCGGTCCACCCCGCAGCGACTCCGGCCCGGCCACTCCACCAACCGCCTCCGCTCGCGTCGACCCCGTCCGGCGAAGCCAACCCCGGCCAGCGCAGTCTCCGGCGAGCCACCCCGCTGTCTCCGGATCAGAACCCTAGAGCAGCGGACACGGACACAGAAGCTCTCGACCCGGACACGGTGACCAGGACACGAATAGACACTCGGACACGTAAAATTCAGATTTCACGGAGCCCCGTTCAGGTAACCCGTTCTCTCTTCTCGTGATTCCGTTTTTTGTTCCGTTAGTTGTGTCGCGTAGACTGTATAACCCTCTCGATGTCCGTGCAACCCGCTCGGTGCGTCGCGTCCTGTGGCGATCGCAAACCGCGATCCAAAAACAGAAAAAATAACGCCCTGTTTCACCCTGGAACTGAGTGCGCCCCGCCAAACGGGACGACTTGGTCGCACGCGGTCTTTACCGAAACGTGCGCGACGTTGATACGGACGTGTGGGATTTTGCAGAAGTTGATTTGGATGTGCGTGCACACCGGAATCAACGCGTATCCGCTGACAACGCCCCGTATTCGTCCATTCTGGAATATGCTGTAACTTTGTGTACACACGTCGGATCGAGACAAAACTTGCGCCATCGGACTCGTAGCAATACGCTGGTCCTGTGACCCAAGTTTGGTTCGATTCTGAGAACGTTGACAAAATCGTGTATCGTGGGCCCCACCGGCTCCACTTGATGGGCAATTTTGTGATCGGCTCATCGAAATCCAATTCTGGAAGTTCTGTTGGGTTCATATCATCGTTCCTGACTTGTTGACACTAAATTGGACAAATTTGGAGACCTTTGACCCTGACACGCTTTTCGGTGAAAAGTGGCCCACATATGGACCCCGCTTTGGCCCGAAAATATCATTTTTGCCCTTGTGTCCAAATTGGACTCAAGGACAGGCGTTTCTAGCTATTTGATATTTTCTGAGACTGTTAGTGATGTTTATTACAGCTTTTGGAGGAGTACCCACAGGATCCACTGATACAGGGACGACTGTTGGTATTCAAACCCCAGGTAAGTGTACCTTGCCAAACTCTGCAGTATTGTTACATATTTTTCTTACTTTATTTATATTGCTGTGCATGCTTATCCTAGGACCGTGTGACTTGCTTAGCGTCCAATTATTAGTCGGGTGCCAACACCGTACGCGGTGTTGTGTATTGTCATCTAGAGATGGACATTCGTTACCCCTTTACATTCTCGTACTGGTCTTACCAAGTACACTATAACCCAGGACACTTGACACTATTCATGAGACAGGATCTTCCTGAGATATTCATGGTGATTCTGTATAGGATACAAGACTTGACAGAGATACTATATTCATAGATACTTTATGACTTGTTGCATTAGCTATGATCCCGCTTGACATGGACATGAGACGTTATGGTCATGATATGCGTGGTTACATTGGGTGGGGAGAGACACACAGTCTACAGGCTGTTTTATATATATCTACTACTATTGTGAGTTCGTAGACTCTCGAGCAGAGCTAGACACATTACCGGTTATTACCGCTACCGTCTCCCCGACACAGAGCTTGTAGTGGCTCAGCCTGAGTACTCGTGATGCTCTCATCTTGCATTTCACATAGATGGTTACATACTTACCCTATTTATTTCATTTATTTTCTGCACTGCATTTATTTTGGCTTGTATTATCTGTACCTTGCTATGTCCCCTGAGGACCTGGATCCGGATTATGTCCCCAGGATTTGCAGACGAGATCTATCCCGAGGTATACGGGACCGCAGCAGGAGCTGATACAAGAGCTGTACCGACATCCGAGGACGAGGTGTTAGCTGAAGACTTTTCCTGAGCATCTATGTTTCATGCTCAGTATTTACTTTATTCACTCATTTATATTCTGGTCTGTTGAACCATTGTATTAGATTTTATCGGGTTGTTCCCCGAAGCACTTTGTTGAGACTGGTTGATGATTTACATTCCTTATATTCTGTGGATCATATTTTATTCTTGTATGGATGAGATTAGTTGTGCCTTGTTGTTGTAGACTTTATTTTACAGCTTAAGTATGCCCTGATGGATCCATTAAATTGGGTTTGTCCATCAGTGCGTGCTGCTGGCCATTGCCACGTGTCTAGTCCCTTTGTATTTTGGGACTGGGACGTGACACTCTGATCGTCCCGTAATTTTTTCTTATTGGATCGGTGAGGAGCTTGTAGAGGGTGTAATATCTGTGTCTGCGACTTGTGTTTGGTATTTTTTGGTTTGTGCGTTTTGCTCGGTTCTTTCGCAGGTACTCTCTGGTTTGGGGAGCGGTTTTTGCGTTTCGTTTCCAATAGTGTGGTGTCAAAGCCAGGTTCTAGAATT
Source organism: Iris macrosiphon (assembly GCA_036927795.1). Classification (NCBI taxonomy): domain Eukaryota; kingdom Viridiplantae; phylum Streptophyta; class Magnoliopsida; order Asparagales; family Iridaceae; genus Iris; species Iris macrosiphon. The sequence continues at coordinate 32,390 of JAYESA010000453.1, forward strand.
TTAAAAGGGTGTCAGGAGTTGACAGACAAACCAGTGAGGAGAGATGGATGCGAAGCCGGTGCGCATAGTAAACCTAAATGGTACAAACTATCATTATTGGAGGAGAAAGATGCAGGATCTGCTATTTGTCAAGAAGTTGCATTTACCGGTATTTTCTTCCGAGAGGCCCAGTGACAAATTCGAAGAGGACTGGAAGTTCGAGCATATACATATGTGTGGGTACATCAGGTAGTTCGTTGACGAGAACGTGTACAACCACGTTACCAATATTGAGCACGCGATGACACGGTAGGATAAGCTAAAATCTTTGTTTGCGAAGAAGACCGGGATAAATAAATTGTTCCTGATCCAGATAATGATGGGTCTGCGGTACAAAGATGGGACGTCCATTACGGATCATTTGAGTGAGTTCCAGGGCGTGGTTGACCAGCTATCCTCGATGGGAGTCAAGTTCAACGACGATGTTCAGGGACTATGACTGCTGTATATATTGCCAAACTCATGGGAGACCGTACGAGTGTCTATGATCGCTTCTGCTCTGGAAGGCGTGGTCAGTCTGGAGTTTTCCAAAAGAGGGATACTGAATGAAGAGATGCAGAGACATTCTTACGAAACTTCATCCACATCCCACTCAGAGGAGCTGGTTTCAGAGAGCCGCGAAAGGGGTAAAAGTAGGGGTCCACGCGGTGGCAGAGCAAAAGCAGGAGAAGGTCCAAGGGTCGGTACGAGGACTCGGAGTATTACCATTGTGGCAAGAAGGGCCACATCAAGCGGAACTGTTTCTCTTGGAAGAGAGAGAAGAAGGGCGACAAGGGGAAGTAGAGAGAGAACACTACAACGGTGGCCTCGGCACATGGAGGCGATCTGATCTTTGTAGTTGATGAGATAGTTATGAACCTCGCCTGCGATAATAACTCTTGGCTGGTGGACTCAGGTGCTTCAGTGCACGTATCTCACAACATGACACTATTTGTTACTTACATAACAGACGACCGTGGAGTATTGAAGATGGGCAATGGAGATGTGTCGAAGGCGGTTGCCATTGGATATGTGTATTTAAGGACAAAGACGGGTGCAATTCTTATTCTCAAAGATGTTCGTCATGTCCTTGATATATGTTTCTACCTAGTGTCAGTTGGAAGGTTGGATGAGGAGGGTTTCTTCAATCTCTTCGGGAACAGTCAGTAGAAGCTTTCCAGAGGTTCGTGGTGATTGCCAGAGGAAGAAGAGGCCCGGACTCTACTATAGGGAAGGAAGTGCACAGGGGGCATATGAGGTGAACGCAGCTACTAATACGTCTATCGATTTGTGGCACAGGCGGCTCAGTCATATCAGCGAGAAGGGGATGAGCTACTTGGTGAACAGGAAGGTGATTCCAGGGCTAAAGTCTATAAAATTGGAGAGGTACACGCACTGTTTGGCGGGAAAGTAAAATATGATATCTTTTCAAAGTTGTCCAAGTTCAAGGAAGCCGGTGTTGCTCGAGTTGATTCACTCGGATGTCTATGGTCCTATGAAGGTAAAATCTATTGGTGATGCTTCTTATTTGTAACGTTTATTGATGATTATTTCAGGAAGGTATGGTCTATACCTTAAAGGCCAATGATCAGGTGCTGCCCACTTTCAAGGAGTTTCGGGCCTCCGTTGAAAGGGAGACAGACAAGAAGCTGCTATATGTTCGGTCGGACAATGGTGACGAATATATCAGTCCTTTTGATGCATATTGCAGAGAGTAATAGATACAACACAAGAAGACTCCGCCAAAGATACCTTATCTCAATGGTATAGCGGAGCAGATGAACATGATGCTGATGGAGAGGGGTGATGTGCCTAACAAAGTATGGTATGGCAAAGAGCCGACATATAATCACGTGCGAGTGTTTTGTTGCAAGGCCTTCGTGCATGTACCGAAGGACAAGAGATCCAAACTTGAGCCGAAGACGAGATATTGCGTCTTTGTCGTTACGGTCGGAAAGAGTTTGGCTATAGACTCTATGACCCAGTAAAATTAAAGCTCTACAGAAGCAGGGACGTGGTTTTCGTCGAGGATCAAACCATGACCAACACTCAGGATTTTGAGATACCTTCTGAGGCTGAGGAATTGCCTGAGTTCGAGTCATTTTGCTTCGAGCAGTTTCCATAGGACATCGTAGAGGATCCAGTTATGGGGGAGCCAGTGCATGAAGTTGCTCCCAACCTTGATAATCAGCCTGCTGATGGTGGTCAGGATAATCTTAAGGAGGATGAGCATGCCGAGAAGGCAGTTTCTAAGGAGAAGGCTGTTGGTATACAACCAGCACCAGTGGTTCTATTGAGGAGGAGTGATATAGAGCGTCGACCATCTACGAGATACTCACCGGGTGAGCATGTGCTACTGACTGACGGGGGAGAATCCGAAAGTTTTGTATAGGCTCTGGAAGACGAATACAGGCATGAGTTGATGGAGGCCATGCATGAGGATATGAGTTCCTTGGAGGCCAACTCTACTTATGATCTGGTACGGTTGCCAAAGGACAAGAAGGCTTTGAAGAATCGATGGATGTTCAGAGTGAAGCAAACAGATGATGCTACTCGCCCTCGATACAAAGCAAGGATGGTAGTTAATGGCTACGGTCAACGGAAAGGCGTAGATTATAATGATATCTTTTCGCCAGTCGTCAAGCGTTTTCTATTCGGGTGGTGCTAGCATTGGCAGCCAGTTTCGACTTGGAGGTCGAGCAAATGGACGTAAAAACGACATTCCTTTACGGTGATCTTGAGGAAGAGTTATACATGGAGCAGCCAGAGGGATTCTATGAGAAGGGCAAGTCACATTTGGTCTGTCGATTCAGGAAGAGCTTGTATGGTCTGAAGCAGGCTCTGAGACAGTGGTACAGGAAGTTCGAGTCATTTATGGGGGAGCATGGTTATGCATGGATGACGTCGGATCACTATATATTTGTGAGGTACTTTGTCGAGGATGATTTTATCATTTTACTGCTCTATGTTGATGATATGCTACTGGTGGGTCTGAATGCCACTAGGATAGCGGAGTTGAATCGCCAATTGTGCGCGGCCTTCTCGGATTTGGGCGTAGCAAAGACTATTCTTGGGATGGAGATCAGCCGAGAGAGAGAGAGAGAGAAAGAGAGAGAGAGAGAGAGAGAGAGAGAGAGTCTAAGCTGCTACACTTGTCCCAAAAGAAGTACATTCACCGGGCACTTCAGCGTTTAAGTATGGACGGATCAAAAAAAGTGAGTAACCCCCCTTGCGGCTCACTTTAAGTTCACTAAGGAGCAGTGTCCATCTACAGAGGACGAGAAAGAAGATGGAGTGGGTTCCATATGCCTTAACTGTGGGGAGTCTTATGTATGATATGGTGTCTACGAGGCTAGACATTGCTCACGCAGTTGGCACAGTTAGCAGGTATACTTCCAATCCTGGAAGGGTACATTGGAGTGGGCTCAAGTGAATTCTATGATATCTTCAGGGCACTACCGATTGAAGACTTTCTTTTAGTGGTGATGAGCCAAAGCTGGTTAGATATACCTACGCTTATATGGCTGGATATGTAGACACGAGGCGATCGACTTCGGGCTTTGTGATGATGTTTAATGGTGGAGCAGTATCACGGCAGTCGCGGTTGCAGAAGTGTGTTGCCTTGTCGACGACATAGGCAGAGTACATTGTGGCGACAAAGGTTTGCAAGGAGTTACAGTGGATGAAGAAGCTGTTGCAGAAAATTGGGCTAAAGCAAGAGCAGTATCCTTTACTTTGCGATAGTCAGAGTGTTATTCACCTTATGAAGAACCAGATATTTCATAGCCGGTCCAAGCACATTGAGACCCGATATCATTGGATACAGGATATTGTGAAAAAGAAGGAAGCGGCGCTTGAGAAGGTTCATACAGATGACAACGGAGCATATATGTTCACAAAGATTCTTCCAAGGAGAAAGTTTAAGTACTGCAGGCGGATCGTCGGGATGACGACCCCCTCCACATAGTTGTGAAGGAGGAGATTTGTTGGAGTGGGTGAGGTTTCCAACCTATGTGGAGAATATCCCAGACTGCAACGAGCGTCATCCGTGTGTCGAAAAAGCTCAAAAAGTGCATCGAGCACCGTGTATTAGAACATTTATGGTAAGCAAATATTATATTGGATTTCTATCTTTGACTTTAATTATATATTTATGATTGGATCTTTCATATATTAACTTTACATATAATTGGATTTTCAATTTATGGTAAGCTAATTTATGATTTGATTTCCTTTAAATATATGATTGAATGTAATTGGATTTTCATATATATATTTTTGGCTTCCATATACAGATTTTCATATGAAAACCCTAATTCATGCAAGGTTTTATAAAAAGGCTCATGCAATATACAACAACATGAGAAAAAAATAAGAGAGAGAAAAAAATGGCCAGAGTGCCATTGCAACTTTGGAGAGGAGAAAGAATGATTGAAGGCCGTTTTGGAGAAGGAGATAAATTTGGGGTATTTTTTGTTGTCTTTTTTTTCGTGGTTGTAATCTATTTTCTGTTCCAAAGAGTTGAGGTGATCCGTGTTGGATCGGTGAGGAGCTTGTAGAATGTGTAATCTATTTATTCCATTAGTGGAGGTTCTTCAGGGTTGGACTCCGATCGTTTCGTAGTTTTTTCCATCTGGATTTTTTACATAAAATTTTTGTGTCTGCGATTTGTATTTGGTATTTTTTGGTTTGTGTATTTTGCTCGGTTCTCTCGCAAGTACTCTCTAGTTTGAGGAACGGTTTTCGTGTTTCGTTCCCAACAAATATTTCTTACCATTCTGATGATTGGTGGTTGGATTCTAGAGCTAATATTCATGTTTTATTTTATTACTCCCATTTTTTAAACTATCATGAATCAGATGGAGGATATGTAACCTAGGAGATGGCTCAACGGCACAAATTATTGGAATAGTAGATCTGAAGAGAAAAGAATTATACCTTTTCATGATGTGCTCCATGTGCCGTCAGTTAGAAATTTTTTAGTTAGTGGGTCTTCTTGTAGCATCAGGATACAATATTGTGATGGAGGCTAATAAAGTAGTAATTTCTTAAGAATGATTCATTTATGGGAGAAAGCTTTGTAAAAGATGATTTTTCATTCTTAGTACTATCAATAAAATATCAGATTCTTCTCTTTGTTTCTAATGTAGAATTATTGAATATCTGGCATGGTAGATTATGCCATGTTAACCTAGGTTATCTTAGAAGAATGATGAATTTAGACCTTATTCCAAACATTTCAATAGATGATAAACATAAGTGTGATATTTGTGTTTAAGCCAAACACACTAAGCCATCTTTCAAATATGTAGAAAGGGATTCTGATCTTTTAGAATTAATTCATAGTGATGTATGTGACTCAAATAAGATTTTGACTCGAGGTAGTAGAAAATGCTTTGTTACATTTTATACATGATTATTCAAAGTATTTTTATACCTACCTTCTCAAGACCAAAGATTAAGTCCTTGATAAGTCCTTGATAAGTCCTTGATAGATTCAGGGTATACAAATTCGAAACTAAGAACCAATTAGAGAAAAAGATTAAAATACTTAGATCTGATCGTGGTGGAGAGTATACCTCAAATAAAATGACACTTCTATGAAGAATACCGAATAATTCATGAGGTAACTGCTCCTTATTTGCCACATTCCAACGTAGTTGTTGAAAGAAAGAATCACACTCTTGTTAGACATGGTGAATGTCATGCTTATCAGCTCAGGTGGTCCTGATAATCTGTGGAAAGAAGTCTTGTTATCAGCCTGTTAAATACTAAATATGATTCCTAGTAAATCAAATGATAAGACACCCTATGAATTATGAAAGTGTAGAACCCCTAGAACCAATTATCTTAAAGTTTGGGGATGCCTAGTAAAAGTAGGAATTTCTGAACTTAAATAGAGAAAGATTGGATCTAAGACTGTAGATGATGTGTTTATAGGATATGCTTTAGATAACAATGCCAATAGGTTTCTAGTGACACATTCTGAAGTGAATGCAATATCTAAAAATGCTATTATAGAAGTTAAAGATGCAGTTTAATTTGAGAATATATTCCCTTTTTAGGATAGAATTTCAAAATTTCCCTCCAGCTCTAAACTTGCACCTTCTACTAGTTCTGTTCAAGCATCTAGTTAACAACCAGAGAAGAATTAGAACCTAGCAGGAGTAAGAGAGGAAGGATTGAAAGAAATTTAGAAAAATATTTCTTCACTTATTTGATAGAGGGTGATCCACCAAATTATGAAGAAGCAATATCTTCTTCTAGTGTTCCTTTCTGGAAAGAAGCCGTTGACAATGAGTACAATTCTGTCATGGAAAATAATACTTGATTTTCAGCATACTTACCTTTAGGTAGTAAACCCATATGTTGTAAGTGGATATTCAAAAAAAAACCTTAGAGACGACGGTTCTATAAAAATATACAAATCCAGATTAGTAGCTAAATATTTTACTCAGAAAAATGGACTAGATTATTTTGATACCAATTCTCCTGTAGCTAGGATTACCTCTATTAGAACACTCCTAGTTATAGCATCCATTCATGATATACTGATTCGTCAAATGAATGTAAAAGACTGTAAACCCCCTGATTTTTTAAGAAATTTTAATTTAGAATTTTTTACAATTTTCTGGAATTTTTCTGGGATTTTTATTAATTAAAAACTAAGATATTCTGATTTTAAATGATTTTTAAAAGATGTTAATTTAGTATAAAAATATTATGAAAATTATATTTTCTAGTGTAAACTGAAAAATTAGACATAGGGTAATTTTTCGGAAATTTATTGGACCCCGAAAATATTTTTAAAGCCCTAAAAACTATTTTATAAATTAAACTAAAATAAACCCTAAATAAACCCGGTTTACTTAAACCGAACCAACCCACTGCTGAACCGGACCGGGTTCATTTGAACCAACCCGAACCCTAGCGGGTCGGATCCGGGTCCAACCCGACCCGCTTAGACCCGACCCGCCTAAAACCCTAACCCTTTCTTCTTCCCTCCCCCGATTCCTCTCCTTTCGGCGGCCGTTTTTGCCGCCGTGGCCGCCGGCGACCCTCCCGCTTCATCTCCCCCGAACGCCCGGAGTGCCTCCCCTTCCTCTTCCGTGTAACCCCCGGCCCGTTCCCCTCTCCCTCTCTCCCTATAAAAGCCACCCCGCTCCGCCTGGCCCTCTCCCTAGCTCCATCGTCGTCCCCGACTCCCCTGGCCTTCTCCACCTCCTCCTCTCTCGACCGGACCTCGCCGCCACCAGCCTCCGGCCGCCTCGACCCACTGCTGCCCTCCACAGCCCGCAGAGCCCGACTTCGGCACCCCCTCGACCCAAGCAGCCGCCCTAGCCGGACCCAGCCTCGTCCACTGGAGACCGACGCCTCCCGCAGCTGCCCACGAGTGTCGCCCCGCTACGCCTTCGCCCAGCCCGGCCAGCGCAGCCTCCGACGAGCTCCTCCGGCGAGACCCAGTGCCTGAACCCTAACCCTAGCCGTGTCTAGTGTATGGTATCCCCTTGTGTCGTGTCGCCTCGGACACGAAAATTCCTATTCAGCGGAGCCCTGTTCAGGTATTCTTTTCTTTCTCCTCGTAGCTTTGTTTCTCGTTCCGTCAGTTGTGACGCGTAGGCTGCGTGACCCTCTCGATGCCCGTGCAACCCGCTCGGTGCATCGCGTCCTGTGGTGATCGCGAACCGCGATCCAAAAACAGGAAAACCAATACCCTGTTTCACCCCGGAACAGAGTACGCCCCGCCAAACGGGACGACTTGGTCGCGTGCGGTCTTCACCAAAATGTGCGCGCCGTCGATATGGACGTGCGGAATTTCGCAGAAGTTGATTTGGATGTGCGTGCACACCGAAATCAACGCGTATTCGCCGACAACGCCCCGTATTCGTCCTTTCTGGATCTCGCTGTAACTTTGTGTACACACTTCGGATCGAGACGAAACTTATGCCATCGGACTCGTAGCAATACGCTGGTCCTGTGACCCAAGTTTGGATCGATTCTGAGAACGTTGACAAATCGCGTATCGTGGGCCCCACAGGCTCTACTTGACGGGCAATTTTGTGAACGGCTCATCGGAATCCATTTCTGGAAGTTTCGTTGGGTTCGTATCATCGTTCCTGACCTGTTGACACTAAGTTTGACAGATTTGGAGACCTTTGGTTCTGACACATTTTTTGGTGCAAAGCGGCCCACTTATGGACCCCGCTTTGACCCGAAAATATCATTTTTGCCCTTGTGTCTAAATTGGACTCAAGGATAGGCATTTCTAGCTGATTGATATTTTCTGGATCTGATGGTGATGTCTATTTCAGCAACCGGAGTACTGCCTGTAAATCCCGATGCTGCCAGAGCTACAATTGGAGCCGGAACCCCAGGCAAGTGTACCTTGCCAAAATCCTGCAGTATTGTTACTTATTTACTTGACTTAATTAACTGTTGTACATGATTAAACCTAGAACCGTGTGACTTACTTAGCTTTCGATTAATAGTCGGGTGCCAACACCGTACGCGGGGTTGTGTAAGGTCAACTAGAGATGGATATCGTGACATTTACATTCTCGTACTTGCCATATCAAGTACATTATACCCAGGACACTTGACACGAATCATGAGACAGAATCTTCCTGAAATATTCAAGGTGTTTCTGTATAGGATACAGATTTCATGACTTGGACTTTATTTTTTAGATCTTAATATATGATTTATTGTATTAGTTTGATCTTGCGTGACATGAACATGAGACATTATAAAACTGTGACGTGAGATTACATTGGGTGGGGAGAGATTTACCATATAAAAGGCTGAATATATATATATAATACTTTAAGGGATTGTGCCTTAGACTCTGACACAGAGCTTTGGTACCTTACTGGCCCTTCGAAAAAATACTGCTATGGTTTCTTCGACACTGATCCTGTAGTAGTCTCAGCCTGAGTATGACTGAAACTCTCACTTGCATATCACTTAGCTGGTTTAATTATTTACCCTATTGTTTTATTTATTGCTGCACTACATTTATTTTGGCTTGTATTATCTGTACCTTGTTATGTCCCCTGAGGACCTGGATCCGGATTATGTCCCCAGGATTAGCAGACGATATCTATCCTGAGGTGTACGGAACATGAGCACTTCCCGGAGCAGTACCAGACCCTGAGGACGAGGTGATCGCTGAGGATTTCTCCTGAACATCTGCTACTTCCATGCTCAGTTTTTATGGCAAATAAACTCTTTTATTCTTGTTTAAAATAAACTTTTGTAACAGACTTAATATCGGGTTGTTCCCCGATTTTAATTACTTGTGACTGGATGTTGTTTATTTCTTTTGCTGATATTTTTAGTGTTTATTCTATAGATGAGATTAGTAAACCCTGTCTATTGTAATACAGCTTAAGTATGCCTCGATGGATCCATTAAATTGGGTTTGTCCATCGGTGCTTGCTGCTGGCCATTGACATGTGTCCAGTTCCTCGATATTTTAGGACTGGGGCGTGACAAGGTTTTTGTGGTGGCCCATGCAGGTCAACGACTAAATTGTTCGGTTTCAACTTAGGGACCGAACAGGCCTGCAATAAGAATATGATAAGCTTTTAGGATCTCATCCACTTGCTTAAAACGTTCTTGATATCTATATCGTATTCGAATTAAATTTTGACTTGCATCTTGCCTTGATTCCTGTGCGCCTCTTATTGTTTATTTTGATGCAGAGTAATGGATCCAAGAAGCGGAGACGAGAATCCCTTGGGTACACCACACGATGCTGTGGTTACTTATGATGAAGGAGTGACACCAGAAGACCGAGGACAATCTTCTCAAAGCGATCAAGCAGTCCAGCATAATTCAAGATTCCGGCGTGATGACATTTCGCCGCCTCCACAGTTCGTTCCACCGATGCCTGTATTCCTACAAGGGCAGCCTATTGACGGACAACAGATATTCCAAATGATCTACGCAATGATGCAAGCCCAGCAACAAGTCCAACACGAGGCCCAGCGTCGTGAGGCTGATTACTTAAGGAACAGCCTAGTAAATGCACTGAAGCAGGCCAACCTACCAGCTCGACGGCAAACGATGGGCTCCATCACCGATTTTTGCCAATTGAAGCCCCTACCTTCTCAGGCAAGGAAGAGCCCATAGAAGTTCATGAGTGGCTCACCAACATACAACATCAATTAGAAGCAGCTGAGCTTCCACGGGAACGTTGGATGACAGCCGTCAGAATGCAATTGACGGACAATGTACATCACTGGTGGCTATCTGAAGAGAGACGGCTCGGACCAGACCGAGTCACTTGGGAGGAGTTCTCCAGACTCTTTCAGGAGATGTACATTCTGGCTATCGCTCGATCAGTTCTGCGGGACAAGTTCAATCATCTTATTCAGGATACTATGAAGGTGGAAGAGTACAACGCTGAGTTCATTCGTCTAAGTCGCTTCGCCCCAACATTGATCCCGACAGAAGAAGAGAAGGATGAGAAGTTCTTTGATGGGCTAAACTTTGAGCTACAAAGAATGATCGGATCCATCGCACCTACTTCGTACACGGACGTCCTTGCAGCAGCTCGACGTATGGAGCGTGTCATCAGACGAGAATCCAACCTAAAGAGGCCTTCCACATCAGCACCAGCCAGAGCACCGAATGGAGAAGCTGCCAAGAAACCAAATCTGCATCAAGCACCACAGGGAGCTGTATCCAAATCCCTAACTCTTCCTACTTGTCACTACTGCGACAAGATAGGCCATGTTGAGAAGGAGTGTAGACGTAAATTTGGACTATGCTTAGGTTGCGGATCCAGACAGCATGCAGTGAGAGACTGCCCTGAGCGTAGAGAAGGAGCACCAAGGGCAAACCAACAAGTACTACCAGCACCAGGAGGGTATCAACCAAGGCCACCCTTGGCACTTCAAGCAGCACCCTTCCAGCAGGCCCAGCAACATCAGAGGGCACCACCTCAAGGACGCGGACAAGCTTTCGCGATGACTTTGGAGGAAGCGCAGAATCTTGGAGTAGCTAATGCGCGTAAGTTTTTATAGTTTTTCCGTTTCTAGTATTGCTTTAGTTCGTGCCTGCTGGTTCGTGACCTTAGACTTAACCTACAGTTTTAACTTGCTAATAATAGATAACCTAGTGAAACCTAGAATGTTTTATAATTGTTAATCTATTATGTTTTTATAAAAGATAACTTGGTTTTCTAAAAACTATAGTTTTCTAGATTTTCTTTCTTCTGGAAATTTTATAACTTCCATTTTCTTAGGAAAATAATTTTCCCTATGTGTTTTAATCCTCAACTTGATCTCCTTAATTGTGATATGCTTCGAATAATATTGGCAACCGTGTCATCTCTGTTGACCTGTTATTCTTTGATTGCGAGGACGCAATCCTCTTAAGGGGGGTAGATTGTAAATCCCCTGATTTTTCAAGAAATTTTAATTTAGAATTTTTCACAATTTTGTGGAATTTTTTGGGATTTTTATTAATTAAAAACTAAGGTATTCTGATTTTAAATGATTTTTAAAAGATGTTAATTAATATGAAAATATTATTAAAATTATATTTTCTAGTGTAAAATGAAAAATTAGACATAGGGTAATTTTCCAGAAATTTATTGGACCCCGAAAACATTTTTAAAGCCCTAAAAACTATTTTATAAATTAAACTAAAATAAACCCTAAATAAACCCGGTTCACTTAAACCGAACCAACCCACTGCTGAACCGGACCGGGTTTATTTGAACCAACCCGAACCCTAGCGGGTCGGATCCAGGTCCAACCCGACCCGCTTAGACCCGACCCGCCTAAAACCCTAACCCTTTCTTCTTCCCTCCCCCGATTCCTCTCCCTCCGGCGGCCGTTTCCGCCGCTGTGGCCGCCCGGCGACCCTCCCGCTTTATCTCCCCCGAACGCCCGGAGCGCCTCCCCTTCCTCTTCCGCGTAACCCCCGCCCGTTCCCCTCTCTCCCTATAAAAGCCACCCCGCTCCGCCTGGCCCTCTCCCTAGCTCCGTCGTCATCCCCGACTCCCCTGGCCTTCTCCACCTCCTCCTCTCTCGACCGGACCTCGCCGCCACCAGCCTCCGGCCGCCTCGACCCGCTGCTGCCCTCCTCAGCTCGCAGAGCCCGACTCCGGCACCCCCTCGACCCAAGCAGCCGTCCTAGCCGGCCCCAGCCTCGTCCACTGGAGACCGACGCCTCCCGCAGCCGCCCATGAGTGCCACCCCGCTCCGTCTCCGCCCAGCCCGGCCAGCGCAGCCTCCGGCGAGCTCCTCTGGCGAGACCCAGCGCCTGAACCCTAACCCTAGCCGTGTCCAGTGTATCGTATCCCCTTGTGTCGTGTCGCCTCGGACACGAAAATTCCCATTCAGCGGAGCCCTGTTCAGGTATTCTTTTCTCTCTCCTCGTAGCTTTGTTTCTCGTTCCGTCAGTTGTGACGCGTAGGCTGCGTGACCCTCTCGATGCCCGTGTAACCCGCTCGGTGCATCACGTCCTGTGGTGATCGCGAACCGCGATCCAAAAACAGGAAAACCAATGCCCTGTTTCACCCCGGAACTGAGTACACCCCGCCAAACGGGACGACTTGGTCGCGTGCGGTCTTCACCGAAACGTGCGCGCCATCGATACGGACGTGCAGGATTTCGCAGAAGTTGATTTGGATGTGCGTGCACACCGGAATCAACGCGTATCCGCCGACAACGTCCCGTATCCGTCTTTTCTGGATCTCGCTGTAACTTTGTGTACACACGTCGGATCGAGACAAAATTTGCGCCATCGGACTCGTAGCAATACGCTGGTACTGTGACCCAAGTTTGGTTCGATTCTGAGAACGTTGACAAATCGCATATCGTGGGCCCCACAGGCTCCACTTGAAGGGCGATTTTGTGAACGGCTCATCGGAATCCATTTCTGGAAGTTCCGTTGGGTTCGTATTATCGTTCCTGACCTGTTGACACTAAGTTTGACAGATTTGGAGACCGTTGGTTCTGACACAATTTTCGGTGCAAAGCGGCCCACTTATGGACCCCGCTTTGACCCGAAAATGTTATTTTTGCCCTTGTGTCCAAATTGGACTCAAGGACAGGCATTTCTAGCTGATTGATATTTTTTGGATCTGATGGTGATGTCTATTTCAGCAACCGGAGTACTGCCTGCAAATCTCGCTGCTGCCAGAGCTACAATTGGAGCCGGAATCCCAGGCAAGTGTACCTTGCCAAAATCCTGCAGTATTGTTACTTATTTACTTGACTTAATTAACTGTTGTACATGCTTAAACCTAGGACCGTGTGACTTACTTAGCTTTCGATTAATAGTCGGGTGCCAACACCGTACGCGGGGTTGTGTAAGGTCAACTAGAGATGGATATCGTGACATTTACATTCTCGTACTTGCCATATCAAGTACATTATACCCAGGACACTTGACACGAATCATGAGACATAATCTTCCTGAAATATTCAAGGTGGTTCTGTATAGGATACAGATTTCATGACTTGGACTTTATTTCTTATATCTTAATATATGATTTATTGCATTAGTTTGATCTTGCGTGACATGAACATGAGACATTATGAAACTGTGACGTGAGATTATATTGGGTGGGGAGAGATTTACCATACAAAAGGCTGAATATATATATATATATATATAATACTTTAATGGATTGTGCCTTAGACTCTGACACAGAGCTTTGGTACCTTACTGGCCCTTCGAGAAAATACTGCTATGGTTTCTTCGACACTGATCCTGTAGTAGTCTCAGCCTGAGTATGACTGAAACTCTCACTTGCATATCACTTAGCTGATTTAATTATTTACCCTATTGTTTCATTTATTGCTGCACTGCATTTATTTTGGCTTGTATTATCTGTACCTTATTATGTCCCCTGAGGACCTGGATCCGGATTATGTCCCCAGGATTAGCAGACGATATCTATCCTGAGGTGTACGGAACAGGAGCACTTCTCGGAGCAGTACCAGACCCTGAGGACGAGGTGATCGCTGAGGATTTCTCCTGAACATCTGCTACTTCCATGCTCAATTTTTATGGCAAATAAACTCTTTCATTCTTGTTTAAAATAAACTTTTGTAACAGACTTAATATCGGGTTGTTCCCCGATTTTAATTACTTGTGACTGGATGTTGTTTATTTCTTTTGCTGATATTTTCAGTGTTTATTCTGTGGATGAGATTAGTAAACCCTGACTATTGTAATACAGCTTAAGTATGTCCCGATGGATCCATTAAATTGGGTTTGTCCATCGGTGCTTGCTGTTGGCCATTGACACGTGTCCAGTTCCTCGATATTTTGGGACTGGGGCGTGACAAAGACAACATTCCTTAATGGAGATCTAGAGGAAGAGATCTACATGGAGCAACCCGAAGGTTTCATTGCTAAAGGTCAAGAAAAAAAGTATGCAGATTAGTAAAATCTTTATATGGCCTAAAACAAGCTCCTAAGCAATGACAGAACAAATTTGACAAAGTAATTTTAGAATATGGATTCATGACAAATGAGTATGACAAATGTATATATATATATATATATTCTAAAAAGATAGGTGAAAGTTGTGTCATTTTATACTTATATGTAGATGGTATCCTGATTCTAGGATCGACACTAAATAATACTAATAGATATTTTTTTAGCAAGTTTGATATAAAATATGTAGGAGAAGCTAATTTGATTTGAGGAATGCAAGTGTCCAAATATGAAGAGGGTTATACTCTATCCTTAGCACATGCCATAGATAAAATGCTAATTTTTTTTGAGTATTGTGATAAAAAATGTGTTTCTACTCCTTATGATAGTAATATTGTTTTCAAGAAGAATGATGGTTCACATGTTGAACAACATAGATATTCACAAATGATAGGTTCTCTTATGTATATAACAAATATGACCAGACCAGATATTGCATTTGCTGTTGGGAGACTAAATAAATATACTAGTAACCTAAATCAGTTACATCGGTTTGCATTTGAAAGGATATTTAGATATCTTAAGGATACTATGGATTACAAACTGTATTATACTAGACACCCTGATAGCATAGAAAGTTATTTAAATAAAAACTGGATAACTGACTCACATGATGTCAAATCCACTTCTAGATATGTTTTTACTCTAGGAGGTACTGCAATCTCCCGGGTTTCATCTAAAAAAAACTATCATAGCTAGGAGTACAATGGACTCTGAAATTATAACATTAGACACATCGTGCATTGAAGCTGAATGGCTAATAAATCTTATTATGCATATATATATTTTATATATTTTTATTCAATATTATTCTATTAACTGTGATAATAAATCTGTTATAGAACTACTAAATCATGATTCTGCGAATGCTAAGATGAGCAAGAACCTATAGCTGCATTTTAAGTCAATAAAGAGCCTATTAGGCAGCTATATGGTTCTTGACTATAATAAAGTCAGACAAGAATCTTGCAGACCACTTGACAAAGGGTCTGTCTAAGACATTAATCCTAGAATCATTGAGGAGGATGGGGTTATGCCCATAAGTAAGTCACCAACTGTCACGCCCCGATCTTCTGCAAACTAAATCGGCCGTTCCCGCTAGGCGAGAATCACCGCGCCAGCGCTCCCGCGGATCGATTGCTTTGACCCATCCGGGAATGATGCCGCATGAGCATGAGCCACGCCTGTGCAAGGCCGTAGTTCATTGGATGGCGGTAAGAGTTCTAAGCCACAGAGTCGCACAGATTGTCCGAGTGCAGCGGAAGCATAAACGCATAGCGATTTGGTAACAAGTTCACTGAGTCGACAATATAGCGGAAGCATTTAAATAACACAAGTTGAAGTAAAGCAACTCTTTATTGATATAAACAAGTGTTACAGGCGGCGTATGGCCGAGATTACAAGTCGCTCAAGCCTCTCTCTCTGAAACAATAAAATCGTGCCAAGTGGCTACAATTGTGGAATGATTGTACATGCGATATTCGGACAATGTTCCAACATTATGTCTTGTATATGTGCTTCAGTTCCGGACGCAATGCTCCAAGGCTTCGGAGTGATCTCCACGCCTTAGCACGCACGAAGGAAGCATCTACACCAAACGAGGTTCTCCCGCACCCTGCAAACAACCTGGTGGATTATCATTACACGAATGAACTGGTGGGGAGGCTACTCGCCTGCTCGACAAATCCAAACACGTAATATAGGTTCCGTGCACCAACTATTAAGTTGTCTTTCTAGTTACCTTAGGATCAGTTTCATGCAAACTTTGAATAGCCTAACTCGTGTGGCAGTGCGCCGTGCAACATGAGAGAAAACAGGGTGAGATTTACCAACTTACCATTTGTCCTTCCCTGTGTCACTACCGTATTTTCTAGAAAATGGTATTTTGGTCATTTCATAATTAATTAAATATTATGTATGTTAAATATTTATTTATTGTATTATTTATTTATTACTATCATGTTAGATTTATTTTTGGACTTGTGTTAGTGGACCTAACTAGTTTAGTTTAGACTCATGGACCAACATGTATTAATTGTTAGAATTGAGCCCAACTAGAAAGCCCATTAATTAGGAGGATGATTAAATTAATTAAACCATTGGACTAGAAGCTTCCCTCCTTAATTAATTTCTTCATGAGAGGCCCCAAGGGGTATTTTAGACTTTACATAGTAGCTTGAGGGAGGGGGCAAGTGAGGCCTATATAAAGGGGATAAAAACTTTCTCTCTTTATTTTTCATTCCAAATTTAGATCTAGAATTTCCCTCAACCAAATTTTATCAAATCCCTACCAAATTTTCACCCATTTCCTTTCCAAATCACCATTGGAGACTAGAAGAGCAAGGATCTAGAAGGAGGAAGCAAGGATCTACAAAGAGGAGCAAGGATCTACAAGTTGGAGGCCAATTTCACCAATTTTGGAGGTTTCATTGAGAATCCATCTTCCGATAGGTACAATTCAGTTTTTGCCCTTAAATTAGGTTCTAAATCTGAGATTTAACCATAGAAAATCAACCCATATGCATAGGCTACCCATATGATTTAGTTTTGTGTTCATAGGAGGCATATTGAGAAAGTTATGGTACTTTTTATGTCAATTTTGGGAGAATTCCGAGATTGACATTTGTTGTGTTTGTCATTTGGTCCTATAGATCAATCTGGCATGTGCTTGTGTGTTTGGAGCTAGTATCGTATCCACAATTGGGTACGTGTAGGTCGTATCCCATAAATTTGGTGATACGTGTTGATTTGGGGATTTTCTCTCCGACACGGGACTTTGAGCATGTCACATTTTGACACGGACCCGTAGATTTATTTTTGACTCTTCGTATTATTCATAAATAATATATGTGACTTGTTCGTATCCTTCGGGGTACGTTTGGATGTGTGGTGGACTCATGTCACATGCGTATCCTAGATCTAGTGGGATACGGGGTGATACGGTCCATGTGGGTACAATTTAATTGTAGATCTAATTCTTTGTGTTCTTATTTCATGGAGAAGTATAATTATATATATATATATATATATATATATATATATATATATATATATATATATATATATATATATATATATATATATACATAATATTGTGTATATATATTTATGTAGTGTTGTGCCTTAGATCTATGTATCTATGTATATATTATATGTGTTTATTTATTATGTAGCTATTTTTCTACATGTAGATATATATTTATAAGTGGTAGCATATGTATATATAATATAGTTGATATATTTATATGTGGTTATATATATAGTTATATTATATATTGTTATGTATTTATATTATTGTATGATTATATATATGTATACATATATGTATAGTTATATATATATATTACTATGTGTGTGTGTGTGTGTATGTTACTATGTGGTATTTTATACAATTTACTATGTATAAGTGTATGTATAGTTATATATAGTTTTATATGTATATTGTATAAATATATATGGTGGGTTATATATATGTATTTATATATATATTGTATATATATATATATACATATAATTTCAGCGACAACAGCGAGCCAGAAGCGTCGCAACAGCAGCAACAAATACAAATAGCAGCAGCGACAACAGCTTTTTAGCGACAGCAGTCATCGACAGTTGCAGAAAACTGTCGCTGAAATAACAGTGTATCAGCAGAGTATCAGAAGCTTCAGCGACAGTTTTTAGTGACAGTGCAGGAAACTGTCATAAAAACTGCAGTGTACAGTGGACAGGATATTTAGTGACAGTTTGGCAGTTTTTAATATATTAGATATTAATATATATATATATAGAGATATATATGTATATATATATATATATATATATATGGTAATTAATATATATATAAATATGTTCCTAATTGCTATTTGTATTATAGTATAGTATATATGTATATATTTAGTTGTAGCATATAAATTTTTTAGAATAGTTAGTATATTTTAGTTATCAATTGTTATGAGTAACTTTTATATATTATATATTTGTAGGTATGTATGTACGTATATATGTATTAATAGTTATTGTGTAGTTGGTAGTTAGTATTATTCTATTAGTACATACTAGAGTTATATTGGATTGATATATGTTATTATTGATGGGTGGTTAGTATATATATGATATTTTGGCAATTACCTTGAGATACCAAGGTAAGTATCAAGATATACCAAGGTATGAGTAGTAGATATTGGCATAAGTAATAGGATAGTTGTAAACTAATTATGGGTTGGTATTAAGGTGACTAAAATAAGGTATATAGTATTACGTAAATATTAAATCCATAGTATTTTATAATTATTGTTGGGTAGTTAGTATAAATAAGGTTTTGAATTTATCTTGAGATGCCAAGGTAAGTATCAAGGTATTGGAGGATAATCAAGGTATTGGGTTTGGATATCAAGATAGAGGTTTAGTATTGCGATACCAAGTTGGTTCGAAACCAAGGTATCTATTTAGCATTGGTAATTAGAATTTTATATATATAATATAGTTTGATATGTACATTTATGTTATATTTTCCCTTGTTTGCGTATCCTGAGATACGGTATCTTAGTATCCTAAGATGTAGCTTCTATGACCTAGATTCATAGTGTGTGAGCCCAATATCTTTGAGTTAGACTCATGCAACCTAGAAATAGGTAGTTGACCATTGTTTGACTATAGTTGACCATAATTTGACTATAGTTGACCATAGTTTGACTATAGTTGACCATAGTTGACTTAGAGTTGACCTAGTTTGACTTTTGACTTAGAAATAACTTTATGACCTAGAAAGTTGACTAGTTTAATTTATTTCTCTTCCCAAAAACTTATATTAATGCAATATTTCATATATAGATCTGTGACACCAGTTCGGACATTATTTTTTCATCATTTGCTCTGGACCACAGGCGAGTACATTCTCTGATAGTTTTTATTATTTGATTACCACTATAATTCAAGTATTTAGAAATGTTACTTATGATTCTTGACACGATGGTACACAGATTGGTATTGTTATTGGATCGTCATCATGGGATGTTACCTTGATTATGGAGATGGTATCGGATACTATCCTTCTTAGTATTGGATAACATTGAATATTGTAGATTAAATATTGGATACATTGGCTAGTGACGTGTCATGATTCGATCCATCATATCAGTCGGGACGGGAAAAATATCAATTAAATATGTGATCAAGAAACTATCGGCTAGTAGTGTAATCATTGGCTACTAACTAACCATGCAATTCACGTATGGTTGAGTTATCTCCTTAGTGTAATCATTGAATCTCCCAGGCCGATCACATATTTAGTTAGTATCTCAAATCACATAGTTATTGTAGATTTCATTATTCAGTTCATTGATTACCTTGTTCTATTATGACATTATAGTTCATTCCTTTATTCTTGTATGCGTTGATTATATTATGTTGCTAGTATTGCCTATTCTCTCATTGTTCTTGATTATCAGTTGTATCCTCATCGTAGATAGCATCTTCTTTTGTACTGTTTTATATTTTTTGTCAATTAATTGGAACTGCTATTGGGTTGTACTTTGCTCCATTTCTGACTGAAAAACATTTTTCAGAGGATCCGGGAGATTGGTGTCCGACATACTATGGACCTCAGCCTATAGATGGTGCAGACTTGGACCCACTAGTTCTGGAGTGACTGCCAAAAAGTTTAGCCGAGTTCACTAGTTAACATAGTTAGTTCTCTTTAGCATTTTGGTACCGGATTTGTTTTCGGCATATATCGTGTTTGGATATTATTTTTATTTGTTGTTGTTATATTTTAATTGCATAGTTATGTTAAACTTCTGTGATATCTTCTCGTGCCATAGAAATGTGATTGAGTATTGTGTTGAATTAAGTTGATTACTCTCTTCTTGGAGTTGAGATATTATTGGAGGATTATGCTTTTTGTGAGATAATTAGATAGTATAGTTGACCAAGACAACGTTCTACCACCGATGCTGCGGCGTAGGCTGGGCATTATTTTCGACTTGCATCCCTACACCGGGTGCGGGTCGTGACACATTTTTAGTGGTGGCCCATGCAGGTCAGGCTTCGCAAGACTAGATCACATCGATCGGGAGCAGTTTCTGCGAGGTCTGCCAGCTCTCAATCTTCCACTCAGGCAGTAGGGTTTGTACCTCCTATGACATCAGTTCACATAGGAGTCTCGGCTGCCTTCAAGGGTTCTCCTCCACCTGTTCCGAGGACTACTCAAGTTGCTTCAGAGGGACTTCCACCACCTCCATTTTTAGGAGATACCGTGCCGATGGTTGTACTGTTTAGAGAGATGATGGAATTACAGAGGGCACGGATAGAAGCCCAGCACAGGCAGTCAGATATGATGCGGCAGAGTATGGAAAATGCCCATCAGATAGCTATAGCAGCAGTTCAGAAAGAGGTTCCTCCACAGCCACAGGATATTCAGATCAAGCCAGGCAACATTCAAAATTTCAAGAAGCTTGAGTCTTGAGTTTTCAAGGGTACAGAAGGTATAGTCTATGCTGACGATTGGCTTGAAGATATCGAGCGACTCATAAAGGTATCCCGTCTTGCGGAGGATCTGAAGGTTGAGGCGGTAGGACTTCAACTGTTCGACGTTGCCCGCACTTGGTTCAGGAATGAGCCAATTCTTACTGATGCGGGGCAGTCTTGGGAGATATTCAAGGATCTCTTTAAGAAGAAGTTCTTTGCTCGAACGGACAGATTGGAATTAGGAAGGCAATTTGAGAGCCTTACACAAGGAAGCATGTCCGTAGAGGAGTATGCCGCAGAGTTCGGGAGGCTGAGCCGATTTGCGGAGTACTTGGTGAGAGAGCCAGAAGTTCGGGCTATCCGTTTCTGCAAGGGTCTGAATTGGGAAGTGAAGATTCTCATTCCGTCTTTCTACGAGACGTATTCTGAGATACTTTCGGAGGCACGCAAGGTCGAGCGGGAGTGGAACTTGAAGCCGAAGAGGGACCGTGATATGTTTGGGGGTGACAGTAGCAGTGTGGGACCGACAAAGAGGTCGCGGTTCCAGCAACAGCAGTTTCCAGTACAATTCGCAGCCTATCAGCAGCAATATCAGATGCCAGAACCTATTGTTGCTCCAGTACAAGCTCCAGTACAACAGATACCATAGCAGCCTCAGAGACAGGTGCAACAGGCTCCTCAATGCACCTATTGCAAGAAGACTGGGCACACTTGGGAGATGTGCCGGAAGAGACTTAGAGCATGCTTACATTATGGATCAACGGAGCATATGGTGAAGGATTGTCTCTGGACACTTCAACGTCCAGGCCAGGATGCAGATCGAGGGAAGAAAGGTAGAGTTAGGCCACATGTAGCACCACAGATTGCTCATCACCCGCAGAGGGAGCTACCTCGGCAGGGCGGAGCATTTGCGATGACGGTTGAGGAGACCAATACTACAGGTGATGGGTTAGAAAGTTTGCTCTTTCTTTCTGTTCCTTTCATCTATTTTGATTGATTGCTTCTTTAGTACCTTTTGGATTCTTGTGTAATATAGTTAGTGTATCTATAGAATACCCTGACAGAGACAACAGTAATAAGACAGGTGGAGACCATGACCATGCATGTTATTCTTTGCATAGGACTGTTCTTGGTGAGATAGGACCTTATTAGACTATGATTGCTGGGGGTTTCACCTAGAAGGAGTACGATCACCCTTAAATTTTGAGGACAAAATTATTTTAAGGGGGATAGACTTGTCACTACCGTATTTTCTAGAAAAGGGTATTTTGGTCATTTTATAATTAATTAAATATTGTGCATGTTAAATATTTATTTATTGTATTATTTATTTATTATTAGCATGATAAATTTATTTTTGGACTTGTGTTAGTGGACCTAACTAGTTTCGTTTAGACTCATGGACCAACATGTATTAATTGTTAGAATTGAGCCCAACTAGAAAGTCCATTAATTAGGAGGATGATTAAATTAATTAAACTATTGGACTAGAAGCTTCCCTCCTTAATTAATTTCTTCATGATAGGCCCCAAGGGGTATTTTAGATTTTACATAGTAGCTTGAGGGAGGGGGCAAGTGAGGCCTATATAAAGGGGATGAAAACTTTCTCTCTCTTCATTTTTCATTCCAAATTTAGATCTAGAATTTCTCTCAACCAAATTTCATCAAATTTCTATCAAATTTCCACCCATTTCTTTTCCAAATCACCATTAGGGACTAAAAGAGCAAGGATCTAGAAGGAGGAAGCAAGGATCTACAAAGATGAGCAAGGATCTACAAGTTGGAGGCCAATTTCACCAATTTTGGAGGTTTCATTGGGAATCCATCTCCCAATAGGTACAATTCAGTTTTTGCCCTTAAATTAGGTTCTAAATCTGAGATTTAACCATCGAAAATCAACCCATATGCATAGGCTACCCATAGGATTTGGTTTTGTGTTCATAGGAGGCATATTGAGAAAGTTATGGTGCTTTTTGTGTCAATTTTGGGAGAATTCCGAAATTGACATTTGTTGTGTGTGTCATTTGGTCCTATAGATCAATCTGGCATGTGCTTGTGTGTTTGGGGCTAGTGTTGTGTCCACAATTGGGTACGTGTAGGTCGTATCCCATCAATTTGGTGATACGTGTTGATTTGGGAATTTTTCCTCCGACACGGGACTTTGAGCATGTCACATTTTGACACGGACCCGTAGATTTATTTTTGACTCTTCGTATTATTCATAAATAATATATGTGACTTGTTCGTATCATTCGGGGTACGTTTGGATGTATGGTGGACTCGTGTCGCATGCGTATCCTACATCTAGTGGGATACGGGGTGATACAGTCCATGTGGGTACAATTTAATTGTAGATCTAATTCTTTGTGTTCTTATTTCATGGAGAAGTGTAATTATATATATATATATATATATATATATATATATATATATATATATATATATATATATAAAATATTGTGTATATATATTTATGTAGTGTTGTGCCTTAGATCTATGTATATATTATATGTGTATATTTATTATGTAGCTATTTTTCTACATGTAGATATATATTTATAAGTGGTAGCATATGTATATATAATATAGTAGATATATTTATATGTGGTTATATATATAGTCATATTATATATTGTTATGTATTTATATTATTGTATGATTATATATATGTATACATATATGTATAGTTATATATACATATTACTATGTGTGTGTGTGTATGTTACTATATGGTATTTTATACAATTTACTATGTATAAGTGTATGTATAGTTATATATAGTTTTATATGTATATTGTATAAATTATTATGGTGGGTTATATATATATATATGTATATATATATATATATATATATATATATATATATATATATATATATATATATATTGTATATATATATATATACATATATTTTCAGCGACAGCAGCGAGCCAGAAGCGTCGCAACAACAACAACAAATGCAAATAGCAGCAGCGACAGCAGCTTTTTAGCGACAGCAGTCAGTGACAGTTGCAGGAAACTGTCGCTTAAACAACAGTGTATCAGCAGAGTATCAGAAGCTTCAGAGACAGTTTTTAGTGACAGTGCAGGAAACTGTCACAAAAACTGCAGTGTATCTATATACACAGTAGCTTTCTGCGACAGTGGGCAGGGTATATAGTGACAGCTTGGCAGTTTTTAATATTATATATATATATATATATATATGGTAATTAATATATATATAAATATGTTCCTAATTGCTATCTGTATTATAGTATACTATATATGTATATATTTAGTTGTAGCATATAAATTTATTAGAATAGTTAGTATATTTTAGTTATCAATTATTTTGAGTATCTTGTATATATTATATATTTATAGGTATGTATGTACGTATATATGTATTAATAGTTAGTGTGTAGTTGGTAGTTAGTATTATTCTTTTAGTACATACTAGAGTTATATTGGATTGATATATGTTATTATTGATGGGTAGTTAGTATATATATGACATTTTGGCAATTACCTTGAGATACCAAGGTAAGTATCAAGATATACCAAGGTATGAGTAGTAGGTATTGGCATAAGTAATAGGATAGTTGTAAACTAATTATGGGTTGGTATTAAGGTGACTAAAATAAGGTATATAGTATTATATAAATATTAAATTTATAGTATGTGATCAAGAAACTATCGGCTAGTAGTGTAATCATTGGCTACTAACTAACCATGCAATTCACGTATGATTGAGTTAGCTCCTTAGTGTAATCATTGAATCTCCCAGGCCGATCACATATTTAGTTAGTATCTCAAATCACATAGTTATTGTAGATTTCATTATTCAGTTCATTGATTTCTTGTTCTATTCTGACATTATAGTTCATTCATTCATTCTTGTATGCATTAATTATATTATATTGCTAGTATTGCCTATTCTCTCATTGTTCTTGATTATCAGTTGTATCCTCATCATAGATAGCATCTTCTATTGTACTATTTTATAGTTTTTGTCAATTAATTGGAACTGCTATTGGGTTGTACTTTGCTCCATTCCTGACTGGAAAATATTTTTCAGAGGATCCGGGAGATTGGTGTCCGACATACTATGGACCTCAGCCTAGAGATGGTGCAGACTTGGACCCACTAGTTCTAGAGTGACTTCCGGGAAGTTTAGCCGAGTTCACTAGTTAGCATAGTTAGTTCTCTTTAGCATTTTGGTATCAAATTTGTTTTCGGCATATATCGTGTTTGGATATTATTTCTATTTGTTGTTGTTATATTTTAATTGCATAATTATGTTAAACTTCTGTGATATCTTCTCGTGCCATAGAAATGTGATTGAGTATTGTGTTGAATTAAGTTGATTACTCTCTTCTTGGAGTTGAGATATTATTGGAGGATAATGCATTTTGTGAGATAATTAGATAGTATAGTTGACCAAGACAGCGTTCTACCACCGATGCTGCGGCGTAGGCTGGGCGTTATTTCCGACTTGCATTCCTACACCGGGTGCGGGTCGTGACACCCTGTCCAAGGCAAATATTGTTAATTCAAGCACGAGCAGCATATATGAATACCAAGGCAATATCACATGCAAACACGAGTGTCGTTGTTTTATGATCGTTCAGGTGTTCAGCTGCTCTTTTGATGCGATGCAATGACTCGTACGTGGATTGCCGCTAAGCGAGGATGACTTATCTATATGAACATGAGTCGCTGGCATAGCCATAAAGGACCGATCACAGACGAGAATGGAACGCAACGAGAGTACACGATGCGCTACGAACCATCTCCTGTACACGATGGATCGCACATGAAGAGTCCAAGGCCAAAATAGAATGCAACAAAAGTACACGATGCGCTACAAACCATCTCGCCCACACACTACACGTGAAGTTCCATCCAGATCGGATCGGCCCCAGTGCCCCGGTGACCGTCCGTGGAAATGTACCTCATTTTCAAGTTGTCCGCGACATGCAATTTTTGGTCTTTCCAATTTCATGAGATACACGAGAACACGGGATACACGAGTACACGAGATGCTTGAATCTTGATTCTTTGTTCAGTGAATGACTTGCCTTGATGCATTTCCCCTGGGGCGGAGATTGCCTTGGTGACCTAATGGTCCCAGATACTTGCAGGTTCATTCTTGCACGGAATGACTATTAGATAGTCTTCCGAGAAAAAACTTGATGAATGCATGACATGCACAATATTACACAATTGAGGCATAGTTTATGCAACAAGCATCGACGAGTCAATATACAAGCATGCAGGCATGCGTTTCTAAGGAAAGTAAGCAAACACGTTGGCTCGGGCCCGAAGGTAAACCGAGAGGTGAAACCGTAAGGGACTTTCCGAGCGACGTGATCTAGGGTAGCATGCGAGGGTCTGAATATAAACAATATTTCATTTCCATGTTCTAGCATAAGCAATACAAGTTGGGATTATTCCCTTAGCTAGGTGCGTTGTATTCTTATTAGCATGCAGGGGGTGATTCACCTAGCGACTAGCATATATCGTTCCAGATTTTAAGTGTGCTGGCTAAGCAAAGACAAGTTCACCGTAGCCACCCACCTTAGCGATGATTCGCCTCGGTTGAGTGATACGTCAAGCGAGCCTCTGAAAGCCTAAGCCGGAATCCTGTAGGGACAAGTGTGGATATCCTTTGCCTCAAACGAGTATTTTTGCCTGAGAAAAGCGGGTCGGAATATTGCACTTTTGTCGTTTGAATCGACAGTCCGCTTGAACGGAACGTGGTGTTACATCCTACCCAACTCAGAAAAAGTCTCGTCCTCGAGACTTACTGAGGGCAAGCAGTACGTTTCAATCAATTTTTTGATTTAACGATACAAGGCTGAGGCAAACCTATACAATTCGTTGTACTTGTTCATTTGGATATTCACTTGCACAAGCATTCGAGATCAGCATATCGCGAGTGTGGATCGTACACATACTCAAAGTGACCCTCTAACACATGCATTTCACCAACTCGGCGATAATGAAGTCTTAGCACTCGAGTTTTACATATTCTTGAGTCTTGGATCGTGCACAAGTTTAAGGCGTCCCTAAAATATATGCATTCAACCAAACTTAGAGATAGTGAAATCAGACAAGCTACTTGCAAAAATTATAAGGGTCTGCACAGGTCGGCACAAAGGCCCTAGCATCACAATTTCATACAAGCAATCACATTATTCTAATGCGCTTTTTGAAAGTATTTAGACTCATTATTGGAACATTCCGTTGAGGCATTGAGAGAGAGCGTGCACATAACCCACGAACGAGCTTTCGAAACTGAGATAGTTGAAATGAAGTCCAAAGGCGTATAAGCCAAGCCTGATACTAATCTGTCATGTCCCGATCTCCCGCAGACTAAATCGGCCGTTCCCGCTAGGCGAGAATTACCGCGCCAGCGCTCCCGTGGAACGATCGCTTTGACCCATCCGGACGTGATACCGCACGAGCGTAAGCCACGCCCGTGCAAGGCCGTGGTTCATTGGCTGGCGGTAAGAGTTCTAAGCCACAGAGTCGCACTGATTGTCCGAGTGCAGCGGAAGCATAAACGTATAGCTATTTGGTAACAAGTTCACTGAGTCGACAATATAGCGGAAGCATTTAAATAACACAAGTTGGAGTAAAGCAACTCTTTATTGATATAAACAAATGTTACAGGCGGCGTATGGCCGAGATTATAAGTCGCTCAAGCCTCTCTCTCTGAAACAATAAAAGGGTGCCAAGTGGCTACAATTGTAGAATGATTGTACAGGCGATGTTCGGGCAATGTTCCAATATTATGTCTTGTATATGTGCTTCAGTTCCGGACGCAGCGCTCCAAGGCTTCAGAGTGATCTCCACGCCATAGCACGCATGAAGGAAGCATCCGTACCGAACGAGGTTCTCCCGCACCCTGCAAACAACCTGGTGGATTATCAGTACACGGATGCACTAGTGGGGAGGCTACTCGCCTGCTCGAAAAATTCAAACACGCAATATAGGTTTCGTGCACCAACTATTAAGTTGTCTTTCTAGTTACCTTAGAATCAGTTTCATGCAAACATTGAATAGCCTAACTCGTGTGGCAGTGCACCGTGCAACATGAGAGAAAATACGGCGAGACTTACCAACTTACCATTTGTCCTTCCCTGTCCAAGGCAAACATTGTTAATTCAAGCACGAGCAGCATATATGAATACCAAGGCAATAGCACATGCAAACACGAGTGTCGTTATATTATGATCGTTCAGGTGTTCAGCTGCTCTTTTGATGCGATGTAATGACTCGCACGCGGATAGCCGTTAAGCGAGGATGACTTATCTATATGAACATGAGTCGCTGGCATAGCCATAAAGGACCGATCACAGACAAGAATGGAACGCAACGAGAGTACACGATGCACTACGAACCATCTCCTGCACACGATGGATCGCACATGAAGATTCCAAGGCCAAAATGGAATGCAACGAAAGTATACGATGCGCTACAAACCATCTCTCCCGCACACGATGGACTACACATGAAGTTCCATCCGGATCGGATCGGCCCCAGTGCCCCGGTGACCGTCCGTGGAACTGTACCTCATTTCCAAGTTGTCCATGACATACAATTTTTGGTCTTTCCAATTTCTCGAGATACACGAGAACACAGGATACACAAGTACACGAGATGCTTGAATCTTGATTCTTTGTTCAGTGAATGACTTGCCTTGATGCATTTCCCCTGGGGCGGAGATTGCCTTGGTGACCTAATGGTCCCGGATACTTGCAGGTTCATTCTTACACGGAACGATTATTAGATAGTCTTCCGAGAAAAAACTAGATGAATGCGTGACATGCATAGTATTACATAATTGAGGCATAGTTTATGCGACAAGCATCGACGAGTCAATATACAAGCAGGCAGGCATGCGTTTCTAAGGAACGTAAGCAAACACGTTGGCTCGGGCCCGAAGGTAAACCGAGAGGTGAAACCGTAAAGGGCTTTCCGAGCAACGTGATCTAGTGTAGCATGCGAGGGTCTGAATATAAACAATATTTCATTTCCATGTTCTAGCATAAGCAATACAAGTTGGGATTATTTCCTTAGCTAGGTGCGTTGTATTCTTATTAGCATGCAGGGGGTGATTCACCTAGCGACTAGCATGTATCATTCCAGATTTTAAGTGTGCTGGCTAAGCAAAGAAAAGTTCACCGTATCCACCCACCTTAGCGATGATTCGCCTCGGTTGAGCGATACATCAAGCGAGCCTCTGAAAGCCTAAGCCAAAATCCTGTAGGGAAAAGTCTGGATATCCTTTGCCTCAAACGAGTATTTTCGCCTGAGCAAAGCTGGTCGGGACATTGCACTTTTGCCGTTTGAATCGGCAGTCCGCTTGAACGAAACGGGGTGTTACACCAACAATGGCAACCCAGCCGAGTTTGATTGGAGATCCCAATAAGCTGGTTCAATGGGTATAAAAAAGATAGACTTAGGTGACTAATATAGAACACTGACCTTGAAATTAAATTCTCATAAACTAATGCCCAAATGGCTGTATGAAGTTGTACAATGATACTACATCCCTATGATGACATTGTTTCAATGTGATATGGTTATGATAAGTTTAAAACTCTTAATATGTCCAAGCATATTTATCCAGGGTTGACACTAATCACCAAACCTTTGAGGACTTACCTAAGTCGTGAAGGCCTCGACTATGAGACATAGCAATCCCAGATAACTCTTATGAATAAGAAAAAGTACGCATGGTCAATCAATAGCGCTACATGTTAGACCCAAGAACCTCTATCTACTATGTGTGTTATTTTCTGAATCTGATTCAAGAAATAGTCCATCAAGTACTTCTTCATATAAAGATAATAGTCACTAAGTGAGGTTTAAGGTTGTAGTTTATCTCACCTATTGCATAGTATATATTTGACCAAAAATTATCTATTATTATTCTCTTAAATATTGTCATCAATTTTTTGAAACTTGGTTTTTTGGGAGAGGATTGCTGTATGTTTAATGTATTAGAAAACCAACTTTCTTTCATATATATATATATATATATATATATATATATATATATATATATATATATGGGTCCAGATCGGAAGTTTCTTTTCCGGAGTCCCGCGAAAGCCCTATGATTATTGGCCATTGGATCGGCGCAGGCCCCCCGATTCGATGGTGCAGGAGGAGGGGGGCTTTGAAAGGATTCCGCAGACGGGATCTTTGATCCGAACCATATATATATATATATATATATATATATATATATATATATATATATATATATATATATATATATATACACCACATCAGCTGTGTATAGGAATTTTTAGAATGTTTATATTACTCTATTCTCTTTGCTCACGTGTGAGTTTGTGTGGGTAGGCCTGTGTACCACACGATCGCGCCGCTGCCGTCCGGTTCTGTTCAGCACAGTTCAGTTTGACGCGCGTGACAGGTGCGGATATACGTCCACATCTACGGGTGCGGATGCCGAATGTCGATCCAATTTCTTTTTCGAATTCGGATTGGAACCCTAAAAAGCTTTTTTGCTTCTCATTATTTTTTTACCATTTTGACTCATTAATTTTTCTGAAAGTTGGACATTATTCCCCAACGGATACTCCTTTTTATGGCCCTTAACAACCAGATTTACCAACGTTATTCTCATTAAAATCCTTTATTTCGTTGGGGTATAGGGATGTCTATATAATGGGACTTTTTTCTCTTTTGGAGATCAACCTACAAAAAATTTCACTACCAAACTCTTTGCCGATTCTTCATCCTAGTAGACAAGCTCCTTTTTCTGTTCATTCTTTTTCTGTTCATTCTATGTTCTCCGTTCTATGTTCATTCTTTTTCTGATCATTCTATGTTTCTGGGAATGCTAGGTTCGGATCACTCTCTCGAAGCTGTATGCAGTAACGAGAAGCTGGTAGCACGAGGGCTATTTTATCTCTAGGAAGATTCGAGAAAAAGTCTGCACATATATCTCGAATAATCTCTTAGGAAAATGCTTCGTAGGGGTGAGCAACGGTTCGGTTCGGTTCAAACCGAACCGGATATCAGAAAACCGCATACACCGAAAACCATTTTTTGCAAAACCGTAAACCGAACCGAACTTTTAAAAAATCGAAAACAACCGAACCAAATTTGGACGGTTCGATTTTCGGTCAGTTCGGTTTTTTATGGGCCAATTGGACCGGGCCAACTGAAAAAAAATTATACCAAAAATAACAATAAAAAAATTATTACAAAATTTAGAAAATCTTTTAATATTACAAACCTCTGCACTCTTTCTTTCCACTTGTATAATACACAGAAACAAGTCTCAAAAATAAATTAATAGTAGATCATAATTAAGCAAGTATTAGCAAGTCTCAAACATAAACAAGTCTTAAATTTTTAATACACGGAAACAAGTCTTAAATTTTTAATACACATAAACAAGTCTCAAACATAAATTTTCTATACAGAATCACTTCAAGCAAGTATCAAGTATCAACTCAATTATGTTTACATACATCATAATTAAGAGTACTATTACAAAGATTTTAAAATTACAAATTCTCTAGATAGAATTTTACATTATAGAGAATCGCTTTACATTTTCACTTGTATTCCACTGAGTGCAACCTGCAAAATAGAAAATCACTGAAGAAAAAAAAAATTGTAAGGCTCAGATGGCTTTTTTTACATCAATAAAGATGTAGTGTAGTATATCATCGCCAACTTTCTTATGAAAAAATATTAGTAACATTCTATATAAATTAATACAAATCGAAACCCAATTATCAAAATATCAAAATAGGTGCTAAGTGCAAGACATCACAGTATCAAGATTTGCTAATTATTAACATATGAGCCAAGTAAAACCCAGTCTGTAAATCAAACCCAATGTATAAGATTTGGCACCATGTATCGGACATGTTAAGTATCAGACATGGCACAAAAAGTTGCAAAAAATGCATAAATGCACAAATAAAGCCATTTATAATTATCAGACTTGAAGTTTAACTCCATGTATCAGACACAAGATCCAAAATCAGTTTTGCTATAATAATATCTTAAAGATGCATTTTACTATACCCACATATATATCAGTTTCATGACAAAAAAAAAAGTTCAAGACAAATCAACTAAGTAACTATAAGAAACTACTTGATTGAAGCCATTTTCTTCAGCCAGTAGTCATTTTCTTATGCAAAATTCAGCCCCCCCATATAAACCCCCTGATTTTAAATTTTAAATTTTATTATTTTATTATTCGTATTATGTAATTATTGAGATTAAGGAAAAATTTTTATTATTTTTTTAGCTAATTAGAAAAATATAAAATTTATGGATATATATTTATATACATTTGTTAATTACAAATATTTCACAGAAAATATTTTTTTTGGGTGTACAACTATTATTAAAGTTTTGTAGATTTTTTTAAAAATTATTTAGGGTACAAACCTATATATATATATATATATATATATATATATATATATATATATATATATATATATATATATATATATATATATATATATATATATATATATATATAAAAGAATAAGAAATAATAATAAATTCGAAACCCAAACCCGAATATCACACCCAAACCCAAACCCAAACCCGAAATCAAACCCAAACCGAAAACCCCCTTCAGCTACAGAACCCCCCCCCCCCGACCCATCGATTCCTCTTCCGTAGCCCCTTCTCTCCCATTTTAAACCGACCATCAGACCAGACCCACACCCTCCGACTTCTTCCCAACCGCCAGACGAACACCTCCACCACCGCCCAACGCCGTTGATCGTCGTTGATCACCGTCGCGCGCCACCGCGAACAGACCTGCCCATAATCGCGAGCAGCAGAGCACTCGAGGTACCCTTCTTTCCATCTATGTTTCTTCCTACGCACTAAACAACGAACCGTCGAATCCTATCTGAAGACTACATGACCCACATAAAACCTGTTTAAATATTTTAGTTTATCGTGTCCTGTATCGATTGCAAATTGAGACACAAAACAGAAAAAACTGACTGAGTTTTTAGGAATATAAATTATTCCAGGTACACGTGTTTAAGTCATGTTATCTCCAAAATGACACGCGTTGCTAAAATTCTACATAAACAGACTTCTGGACAACATAACCTAGTTTTAATCCCTTTAAATACTTTCTCTAAATTTGATTTATTCTGTGATTTATTTAATGCTGAAAACTGTCAAAAACTTGTTTTCGTAAACCTAAAATTTCTCGAAACGGGGTGCGTCCAGCCAAAGGCGACGACTTCGTCGCATGAGAATTTCACCAAAAGGCACGTATCGTCAACACGGATGTGTGAGATTTTATAGAATTTGATTTGGATGTGCGTGCACAGCGGAATCAACGTGTATCCGTCAAAAAATACCGTATCGGCTTATTCCGACACTTGTCATAACTTCGTGTGTGCTTGTCGTTTCGCAACGAAACTTACGCCATATGATTCGCAGCGTTACGATGGTCATGTGACCCAAGTTTGGTTCGATTCTGAGAACATTGACGAAACAACGTTTCGCGGGCCCTACGGTTCCACTTGACGGGTAATTTCGTGATCGACTCACCGAAATCCAATTTCGGACACTCCGTTGAGTTCTTGCCATCGTTCTGGACTTGTGGACACTAAGTTTATTAAATTTGGAGAACTTTATCTCCGACACATTTTACGGTGCAAAGTGGGCCACAATTGGACACCGTTGTGAACCGAAACTGTCATTTTTGCCGCTGTGTCCAAATTAGACTTATGGGTAGTCAATTCTAGCTATTAATTATGTTATGAAAATGTTGGTGATGTTTGTTGTTGTAAACCCCCTGAATTTTTTAATTTATTAAATCTTGGATTTTTTCCAATTTTTTGGAATTTTCTGTAATTAAAATCAAGGTTTTTAATTAATAAATAATTTTTAATTGACAATAAATAATATTAAAATATCATGAAAATAATATTTTTGGGTGTAAAATGAAAATCTGGACTTAGGATAATTTTTCTAGATTTTTCTGGGCCTCAGACCTATTTTTAAATGCCTAAAAACTAATTTTAATTAATTATTTAATTTACTGTTTTTATTATTATTATTATTATATTTATTATTATTATTTTTTTTTTTTTTATTTTTTCTTTTCTTCTGGGCCGGCCCGGCCCAGTGGGCCGAAGCCCAGCCCGACCCAGCCAGCCCACCGAGCCCAGCCCTTAACGGGTCGGGTCGGATCCCCAGACCCGCACCCGACCCGACCCTACCCGGGTCACCCTCACCCCCCCACGATCGTTCCCCCGTACCGCGTCTCGCGGAGGAGCCGCCGCCTCCGGCCCGCTCCGGCCGCGCCAGCCCACGTCCCCGCTCCGCTCCGCTTTCCCCGCCCTCGCCTCCGCCATCCCCGGCCGACCCAGCGCCCCTACCCGCCTATAAAAGCCCCGACTCCGGCCGCCCCTTCGACCCACTCGCCCGCTCCGCCGCTGCACGCCTCCACCCAGCCACCGCCCTAGCCAGCCCCTCGCCGCCACCGCGCCGGCCGTCCTCCTCCCCCTTCCCTCGCCGTGCCCAGCTCGCCGTCGACCTCCCTCCGGCGCCCGACACTGCAGCAGCAGCAGCTTTGGCAGCCGCCTCCGCCGGAATCCGGCGCCGACCGACCGCCAGCAGCTCCGCCTTGCCCCGGCGAACCGTCCCCCGCCCTCGCCGGCGCATCTCCGGCCGGTCCCCGCCGTCCACGGCCAGGAAACACGCAGAACCCTAACCCTAGCTTTCCATGTTCTTCGTGTCGTGTCGGACACGACACGGACACGGAATTTTCTGAATTTTCAGAGCAGGTTCAGGTACTCGTATCTTGCACCCTGTATCTGCGTTTTTGATTCTGTAAATTTCTACGCGAAGCCTGTATGACCCTCTCGGTGTCCGAATAAACTGTTCGGGGCATCGCGTCCTGTGGTGATCGCACACCGCGATCCAAAAACAGGAAAAACCAGACCCTGTTTTATCCCGGAATTGAGTGCGCCCCGCCAAACGGGACGACTTGGTCGCGTGCGGTCTTCACAGATACGTGCGCGTCGTCGATACGGACGTGTGAGATTTCGTGGAAGCTGATTCGGGTGTGCGTGCACACCGAAATCAACGCGTATCCGCGGACATCGCCCCGTATTCGCCTTTTCTGCAATTCACCCTAACTTCGTGCACACACGTCGGATCGAGACGAAACTTGCGCCATCGGACTCGTAGCGATACGCTGGTCTTGTGGGTCAAGTTTGGTTCGATTCTGAGAACGTTGACGAAATCGCGTGTCGTGGGCCCCACCGGCCCCGCTCGACGGGCGATTTTGTGTTCGGCTCATCGGAATCCAAATCTGGAAGTTCCGTTGGGTTCGTATCAGCGTTCCTGACCTGTTGACACCAAGTTTGGTGAATTTGGAGACCTTTGACCCGGACACGTTTTTCGGTGCAAAGCGGGCCCACCGGCGGACCCCGTTTTGACCCGAAATTACCGTTTTTGTCCTTGTCTCCAAATTGGACCCAAGGACAGGCGTTTCTAGCTATTTGGCATCTTCTGAGTGTGATGGTAATGTCTATTTCAGCTTTTGGACTCATCTCTGGAATTTTCCCCCAAGAGCCAATATTAATCAGATCCAAACAACAGGCAAGTACCTGCACCTCAAGTTAATCTTTATATATTGTGATAATTAATTTCCTTCCTTACATGTACCCTTGATGATTACACCTAGTGTTAGAAATTCTGGGTTTCATGTCTTGAATATTGGAGTTCCTGTCTTGTTTTCATGTCGGGTGGGAGAATACCTAGAAGGCATGTAGTTTACCCTTCCCCTTGTCATGTTTAATAGCTGTTGGTACACGACTGTACCTCAGCCGGATCTCGATTTTCCCTGTTTAATAGCCGTTCATGACGGCCGGATTAGCCTTATAAACCCCTACATGCCAACTATGTATTCTAAAAACAAACAACAAGTTCACATGGATAGTTTCTGGTCATGTTCTATTTTTTGCTGACTGGGTAGTTTCATTTACTGTTTCATTTATTTCTGTTTTCTCATATTCCTGCTTACAGCTTTAACTCTGAGATAGTGATGTTCTGTTATGCAGTTCTTAACTTGAAATTCAATATTTAATTGTCATAAATATTTAGTTTAACCTTGTTGTGCACTGTGTACTTTGCTCCTTTCCTGACTGGATCTGTTGATTTAGGCGATGATGAGGATCTTGCCCCTACTTATTATGGTCCCTATGAGGGGACTGATGATACCTATGAGGAGCCAGAACCCACCCAGGAGACCCCTGCTGCAGAGTAGCTAGTAGTAGCTATCTTTCATTTATATTCTTATCTTATTAATCGGGTTTGTCCCCGATTTCAATTCTGAATTTTGTATTAAACATTTGAATCTGTTGTCACATTTATTTTCAGTTGCAATCTTAAGTTTCAATTCTCATTATTATCTTGCCTATGTTGTTTGTGAA
Source organism: Iris macrosiphon (assembly GCA_036927795.1). Classification (NCBI taxonomy): domain Eukaryota; kingdom Viridiplantae; phylum Streptophyta; class Magnoliopsida; order Asparagales; family Iridaceae; genus Iris; species Iris macrosiphon. The sequence goes on from JAYESA010000453.1 coordinate 68,811, forward strand.
TGAGCTAGTTAGTAAATATGGATTTGACCTAGACAGCGTACTACCGCCGACTCTGCGGCGTAGGCTGGACGTACCCACGCACTCGTGCCTGAATTTCCGGGTGCGGGTCGTGACACGTTTTTATGGTGGCTCATGCAGGTCCTATCCTTAAATAGGGTAATACCCTAGGACAGGGTATGGAATAAGATTGAGGATTCTAGGAAAAGCTCATTCACAGTATAGGGTCCTTATTTCAATTCTTGATATCTTTGCTGCTCAATTTTTCCTATCGCCTTTGATTTTCAAGTATTCTATTCTGATCTTCCTATCCCTTAATCTTTCAGAATGGTCCAGACCAGGAACACAGTAGGAGGCACATCAGAACCAGCTGAGCAGAATGTGCCCGAGACTCTTGCACTCCCGCCGCCTCCATCTGTTCCGGCAGTTACTCTGGATGGGGCACAGCTACTAGGAGTGTTCCAGGGATTGGTGGAATCCCAGAAAGAACAGACTGCACTTCTGCGGACCAGCCTCTCAGAAGCTCTTAAGTCCCAGGAGTCGCCACTCAAGAGGCCAGAGAGTGCTAAAGACTTCAAGAATCTTAGACCCCTGGAATTTTACGGAACTGAGGGCATTCTCTATGCCGATGAGTGGATAGAAAATGTCGAGAGACTCCTGAAGACTGCTCGGGTCCCTGATGACCTCAAAGTGGAGTCCGCAAGCCTGCAACTGTTCGACATTGCTCGAACCTGGTTCAGAGATGAACCCCAACTATCTGCTCCTGACATCACCTGGGAGGACTTCAAGAGACTATTCAAGGAGAAATTCTACCCCGAAGTGGCTCGGGAAGCTCTCGAAAGCCAATTCGAGAGACTGGAACAAGGTAACCTGTCTGTTGATGAATATACTGCTGAATTTAGCAGGTTAAGCCACTTTACGGAGTACATGGTTCGTACCCCGGAGGACAGAGCTCGTAGATTCAAGAAGGGACTGTCTCCGGATATTCGCCTTGCTGTCACCACCAGCCGAGCTCGCACCTATGAAGAAATCTTGAGCGTGGCACAAGGCGTTGAGAGAGACATGGGGCATAAACTGAAATGAGAAAGAGATACCGGAAATACGGGACCCAACAAACGCCCTTTTCAACAACAGCAACAACAGCAGAGGGCCCCGCAGCAAACTCAGCGTCCTCTCCCTCGAGCTCCAGCACCCCAACACCAGGCTCAGGGACAGAACCAACAAGCTGCTGCTTGTAACTTTTGCCAAAAACCAGGTCATACTTGGCAAGTCTGCAGGAAGAGGCTAGGTGCCTGCCTCTACTGCGGCTCAGCAGCGCATCAAATGAGGGACTGTCCAGCTGCTCAAGGACGCACCGCTGCACCAAAGGCTCCAGCCCAGGCCAGGGCCCCAGCAGTACAACAGAGGGGACTCCCGCTTCCAATACAACAACAACGCTTTGCTCAGCACCAGCAGCAACAGAGGGGTGCACCGCAGCAAGGCCGTGCTTATACAATGACTCTGGAAGAAGCTGAGGCCACAGCAGACGTGATCACAGGTTCTGTGCTTATAAATTCAATACCAGCTATTACTTTATTTGACTCTGGAGCTTCACATTCATTCATGTCAGTAGATTTCCTTATGAAGCATAGCTTAATCACTAAACCCCTTAGGAATTGTTATAAGATCATTACCGGTGGAGGAATCATCCCGGTTAGTGATGCCTGTAACAATTGTCCTATTACTTTATGTGGAAGAGAACTGTATGCTAGGCTACTTGTAATGCCAGTGCCCAGTTTTGACATTATACTGGGTATGGATTGGTTAAGTCAACATCATGCCACTATAGACTGCCACAGAGGTAGTGTAATCTTCAGGCCACCTGACAAGCCAGAATTTGAATTTGCTAGAGGTTCTAGAGAAATGGGTAATAACAAAATTTGTGGAGCCCTAGTAACAGAAGAAGTGCCACTACCTATCATCTCTGAATACCTTGATGTCTTCCCTGAGGATCTCCCAGGCTTACCCCCAGACCGAGAAGTTGAATTCTCCATTGACTTAGTGCCAGGAGCAGCACCAGTATCTCAAAATCCCTACAGAATCAACAAGAAGGAGATAATAGAACTAAATGAGCAAATCAAAGAACTAGAAGACAAATGCTTTATTAGGTCTAGTGTCTCACCCTAGGGAGCTCCAGTATTATTTGTGCCCAAGAAGGACGGAACATCCCGAATGTGTATTGACTATAGGGCATTGAATGCCTTAACAATTAAGAATAAGTATCCCCTGCCCAGGATAGATGACCTATTTGATCAGTTGAGTGGAGCCCGGGTATTTTCAAAGATTGATTTGAGGTCCGGTTACCACCAAGTAAGGGTGAGAAAGGAAGACATCCCTAAAACTGCTTTCAATACCCGGAACGGACACTACGAATTCTTAGTAATGCCGTTCGGGTTGACGAATGCTCCAGCAGTTTTTATGAACTTAATGAACAGAGTTTTCCAGCTATACCTAGACAAATTTGTAGTGGTTTTCATTGATGATATTTTGATCTACTCCAAGACCCCCGAAGAACATGAAGAACATTTGAGGTTAGCATTGGAGACTTTGAGGAAGGAAAAACTTTATGGAAAATTATCTAAATGTGCTTTCTTCCTAGACAAAGTAGAATTCTTGGGACATGTTGTGACTGGAGATGGAATAGCAGTAGATCCTAAGAAGATAGCTGCAGTAGAATCATGGCCCACTCCAGACTCTGTAGCAGAGATTAGAAGCTTCCTGGGACTAGCTGGCTACTATCGAAAGTTCGTGAAGGATTTTGCAAGAATTGCAGAGCCCATGACAAAATTAACAAGGAAGGATGAAGAGTTCACCTGGACCGATTGTCACCACCCCATTTCCAGAGCCGGGTATTTTTTTTTTATTTTTAATTTGGTTAATTGTGTATTATTTATAATTAATTGTATTTATATTTAATTAGTGATTGCATTATTTTTTTTTATTATTTTTATTTTGATTGTTTTAGGACTTTGGCTAGCCTGGACCCATGTCAGACCCTAGTGGACCCATGTCCGACCCAGCCCACACCCTTGTGAGAATTATTTTGGGGCTTAGAATATTTATTTTATTTTTAGGAAGTTAGTGGGATAGATTTGGAACTAGTTTGAGTGATTTTGGAACCCGGAACCCAAAACCAAGTGAGTAGGGGCATTTTGGGAATTTAGAAACTTGGCAACCCCTTTATTATTACCATGGCCGGCCCCAAACCCTTCCCCCAACCCGTGGACAGCAGCCCCACAGCCCCCTTTCTTTATTCCACTTCTTCTTCTTCACTTCTTCTTCTTCTCCACTTCTTCTTCTTCTCCTTCTTCCTCCAAAGTAAGTTTTCTTCCACTTTTCTTCTTCTTTCTTCCATTCCTTCTTCTCTAAGTAACCCTAACCCTAGATCTTTCCCTAACCTAGGTGGGTAGAGCCTAGATTTGGTGTTGGAGCTTGGATTTGAGGCTTGGAAGCTTGGATTGGAGGATTTGGAGAGATTTGGAGATTTTGGCTTGGGATTCCAACTCCCAAGAGGTAAACCCTAAATTTCCCCTTGTAATTACTCTTTTATAGTGTAATTAATATTTTAGAACCTTCCTAGACCCGTAGGCTACCCGTGGGAGGAGGTTGGAACTAGTTGGGTAGTGTTTAGAGACTTTAACATTAGGTTTTGTGTCAATTTCGGGTGAAATCCGAATTTGGCCCAATTTTGGGTGATGCCCTAGGTTAGATGGACCTAGGTAGACGTTGTCGGGAGTCGTGAGGGTGAGTGCGTGTCTCCGTTTGGGCACGGGAAGCCGTGTCGCGGAGAAACGGGCGTTTCGGGCGAAATTGGGGCTTTTCGTCGTCGTCGATTCTAAGTGCGTGTGCGTTTCCGCCACGGGCCTAGAATTGACGCGGGAGCGCATTTTCTAGGATCTAGACATCGTTTAGGACACGTGGGTAAATTTTGGGCCGATTCCGAGTTCGTTTGGTGTGCGTTTCAGGAGGTTTTCCGAACCGCGCACCACGTGTTCGTCGAAATGACCGAACGGCCATTTCGACTTGGTTTCCTCGTTTCGGGCTTGTGCGCGCGTTGGGTTAGTATCGGGGAGTGTGTGCTAGAATTCTCGGGCTATATTTTATATATTTTTAGGTGTTTGGGCGTGTCGGGGTCGTTGGGCGTGCGTTGGTGGGCGTGGTGTGCGTTGTGTTGTGTTTGTTTATATATATGTGTATATATATATATTGTGTGTGTGTTTTATATATATATTTATATATATATGTGTGGTTATGTGTTTGTGAGCGTGTTAGGGAGTGCTTGTGTGAGTGTGTAGGTGAGTGTGTGAGTGAGTGCTTGTGTGTAGGTGAGTGTGTGTGAGTGTGAGTGAGTGTTTATAGGTATATACATATGAGTTTATATATATATGTATATATATTTGTATATATATGTATGAGTGTTTATGTGTGTGTGGTTGTGTGGTTGTGTGTTTGTGAGAGTGTGTGCTAGTGTGTGTGAGAGTGTGTGTGAGGGTGTGTGCTAGTGTGAGTGAGTGTGTGTGAGTGAGGATATATATATATATATGTTTAAGTGTGTGAGTGTGTATAGGTGTATATATATATATACATAGATATTAGTGTATATATATGTATATAGATATATGTGTGTTTGTATATATATATAGAGTAGTGTGTGTATATATATATATATCTAGTGATATATGTATATATATGTGTGTGTATATATATATATATAGAGTGTTATAGATATATATATGTATAGGCGTGTGTGTGTGTGTGTTTGTGATGGAGGGGGGGGGGGGAGCCAGCAGACTGCAGCCAGCAGGCAGCGCACAGCGCGCTGTGCAGACTGCAGCAGACAGCAGCGCAGCAACAGCAGCTATGCAGCAGCGCAGCAACAGCAGCTATGCAGCAGCAGCAGCAGCAAGCAAGGGCAGCAGCAGCAGCAGCAGCTAGTATTCGCAGCGCTAGTAGCAGCAGCAAGCAGCGAGTTCAGTAGCAAGGAGAGTGGTTTAATAGATAGATAGATTAGTAGATTGATAGATATTATAGATTGTTAGATAGATAGCTAGCTAGATTCATAGATAGATAGATGTTTCTATATAAATAGAATAGATAGATATATAACTAGCTAGATAGTTAGTTAGATTGATAGATTAAATAGATAGGTATTAGTTAGTTGACAGATAAATAGGTAAGTAGATAGATAAGTTGATAGATAGATAGATAGTTAACTAGATAGACTAATAGATAGATAGATAGGTAAATAACTAGTTAGATAGTTAAATTAGATACATAAGATAGATAGATATATCTATAGATAGATAGATAATAGTTAGATGGATAGATAGATAGCTAGGTATTAGGTATATATCTACCTAAGTGCATAGATATCTATATACATATAGTTATATCTATATCTATAGATATCTAGATAGGTATATATATATGCATTTTGAGTTGGGTAAGGTATATATGGGTAATCGGGTAAATGTGTGTGGATATCTATATACATAGGTATATACATACTTAGATATATATAAATATAGTAGATATATATATTATCTAGCCTAGATTAATAACTAGGTATATATTCAATAGCTAGATAGCTAGTTAGAGGGGTTTTAGAGCGAAACCTCAATACCTTGAGATACCGAGGTATCTCAATACCTTGAGATAACCAAGGTATTGGGTTTCGAGCGGGGTTTTTGAGCAATAGCCTAGGATTTGTCTTGGAGTGAATTTTATATGCTTATGTGTATATATTTACGCGTGCTAGCATAGGTTTTAGCGGGTTTAGGCGGGGTGCGTAGCGTAGGTTGAGGTATCGGATACCGAGGGTATCCCGGTATCTCAAGGAGGCGAGTTTGTGAGTTTTCTAGCTTAATGACCTCGGTTTGACCTAGAATTTCAGGGGCACCCTAGTTTGACCTAGCTTTGACCATAATTGTCCCCGTTGACCGTAAAAGTCAACTTTTGACCTAGTTTTGACCTAGAGTTGACTTTTTGGACCCAGAGTTGACTTTTTGACCCAGATTTTACCGGTTTGATCCGTTTGACCTAGAACGACCCTAGAAGCCTATTTTTTAATTATTTTATATCTGTTTAACTTATTAAAAACCCTGTTTAACCTTGATTTTCGCATTAGGTCCTTGCGACACCAGTTCGGATCGCCAGTTGCTCAGGACGTCAGGCGAGTACATTCTCTGATAGTTTTCATTATCTGATGATTATTATGATTCAGCTTCTAGTATAGTATCATATGATTATTCTGGCACAACACGAGACACTGATTGATATTTCTGGATTCATTTACTTGCGACACGTACATTTCATGTTTCTGGCCTCTATTCTGGAATCACTACTGGCATCACCTACAGGCATCACTACAGGCATCATTCATGTACAGGCTGGACTCATCTTGATTTGCGTGTCGGGTCTTGGATCCACTTGTAATAGTCGGGGCGGGGAAATACTCGAGTAGACATGTAAACATTCCTATCTGGCATCATCAGGAATCACTCCCTCTGGTCTAATCTGGAATGATAGCAGCCGCGCACCCAGTGCGCGGTGAGCCGTACTTACCCCTAGCCGTTTACATGTCGAAACAAGTATTTCAAAGACACCGAGTTCATTCTTTATAGTCTGGACTCTCATGCATTCTTGTTGGTCTCACTTACATGTTTCTGGACTTGACTCACTACATGTTTTTCATGCTGGACTCACTACACGTTCATGTGCACGGACTTGATCTTAGCTTAGATTTCCTGTATCTTGCAGTTATTACTATCTTGCTCTGATATTCATGCATCTTTACCTTTATGCACCAGTGACTTACATATTTTCTTGTTCATACTTGCTCCATTTTTCTTGCTACTTGCTATAACTGTTTTATAGTTTTTATCATTTAAATGGAACTGCTGTTAGAGATGTACTTGCTCCAGTCCTGACTGGACATATTTTTCAGAGTATCCGGAGGATTGGTGTCCGACGTTTTATGGACCTGAGCCTGTCGATGGTGCAGACAGGGACCCTCTAGTTTAGAGGTGATTTCCGGGTTGGTAGCCGGGATCACTAGGATCTTGTTGTTGTTTTTATTAGCTTTTAGCACCGGATTTGTCTCCGGTTTTGGATTGAGACCTTGTTTGTATATTATTTTGGATGATGTATTGTTGTATTATTATTATTATTGATGTTGTGGTTGTTGTAGTAGTAGTTGGTGGTTAGACTTTATAGTTGTTAGTCTTCTTTGTTATCTATCGTGCTTAGATTCGTGATTGAGTACTTGAGATTATCTTTTGATATTGCTCCTCCGTTTGGAGTTGAGATCTTGGCAGATTATATATATATTGTTTGTGTGGTTGCCCTCCTTTCGGAGAGATCATGCCCGATTTTTGTGTGAGATTATTATCTAGATAGTTGACCTAAACAGCGTTCTACCGCCGATGCTGCGGCGTAGGCTGGACGTACCCACGACTCATGCCCGATTTTCCGGGTGCGGGTCGTGACACGTTTTTGGTGGCGGCCCCATGCAGGTCTCGATTCGCAATTAGTGCGATGTCGTGGTGGTACAACAACTTAGTTGTACTGCTGCGAGCCTGCTATAGGATCTAGGATCTAGGATGAGAGTGTACTCAATCACGACTAGGAACAATTCCATTCTAATTATTCTGAAATTGCTTCTTTTGAAATATTACTGTCCTTCTTTGATGATATCGTATCTTGCGCAGTATTGACTTCTTTTGATCTGTGTTCTGGATGCCTCCGAAGACACGATCCCATCGTACCGTTCCAGCAGTTGCCTCGGAGAGGTCTGCTACCTCTCGTCCAGCTCGTATTCAGGCAGCTGCTACCGCTCCACTCACCACTCCTGCGGTTGAGGGAGCATCTGCTTCTTTCGGGGATCCTCCTTCACCTGTCGATCCGAGGACTACCCCAGTCGTTCCGGTGGTTCCTCCACCACTTCCTGCTCCAGTAGATGCCGTGCAGTTGTTTGCGTTCTTCAGGGAGATGATGGACGCGCAGCACCGTCAGGTGGATGTGATGAGGCTGGGCATTGAGAACGCCCACCAGGTGGCCATGACGGCAGTGGATAGGGTGGCACAGAATCAGCCACAGGCAGATCAGATTCAGCATCCGAGGCCAGGCAGTATTATCGACTTTCAGAGGATGCGGCCCAAGGAGTTCCGTGGTACAGAAGGGATCCTGTACGCGGATGACTGGATAGAGCATATCGAGGGGATCTTCAGGCTGGCACAGATTCCAGACAGCATGCAGATAGAGGCAGCGGGCAGTCAGATGTTCGACCTCGCTTTGACGTGGTATCGCACTGATACGAGAATTGCAGCGCCAGGGCTTACTTGGGAGGCTTTCAAGAGGCTTTTTAAGGAGAAGTTTTTCCCAGATGTGGCGCTCAGTGCTTTGGAGAGCCAGTTTGAGGCACTCGTCCAAGGGAGCATAACAGTGGACGAGTACGCAGCGGAGTTCTGCCGTCTGGGCAGATTTGTAGATGGCTTGAGTGAGGCAGCCAAGGCGAGGAAGTTTCGCAAGGGCTTGGTTATGGCGGTCAAGTCTTTGACCAGGAGCGACCGCGAGGCGACTTTTGAGCAGATAGTAGGAGATGCTCAGAGAGCAGAGGATGACTTGGAGCTCAAGTCCAAGAGAGGCAGGGATAATTCAGGCAGTGCGAGTGGCAGTGCGGGACCAGCTAAGCGTCCCTATGTGCAGAAGGCAGCGCAGCAGGGTCAGGATCAGAGAGCGCCCACTTGTGCCTACTGCAGGAAGGCAGGACACACTTGGGATGTTTGTAGGAGGAGGCTGAAGGTGTGTTTGTTTTGTGGATCCGCTGCTCACCAGATGAGAGATTGCCCCACTGCACCTCTATTGGGTGGAGCACAGGATCAGAGAGTTGGAGCTAGGCCATCTGTGGCACAGCATCAGGCCCCGCACCAGCAGAGGGATACACCCCAGCAGGGCAGGGCTTATGCGTTGACGGTCGAGGAGGCCGATGCTACGGATGTCGGGTTAGCAGGTCTGTCTCTTGTTTCTTCTTCCTGTCTTTTCCATTCCTGTGGTGTGCTTCATTAGTACCTGTTAGATTCTCTTGTGCTGTGGTAGATAGTGTAGTGACCCCGATTGAGACTGTAATAACACGACCAGTAGGACCCTGATCTTGTATGTTGTATAGGTAGAATTTTTTTGACTTTGATTGTTGGGGGTTTGACCTAGAGGAGTGTGATTGACTTTAAATTTCGAGGACGAAATTTTCTAAGGAGGATAGGCTTGTCACCACCCCATTTCCAGAGCCGGGTATTTTTTTTTTTTTTTAATTTGGTTAATTGTGTATTATTTATAATTAATTGTATTTATATTTAATTAGTGATTGCATTATTTTTTTTTATTATTTTTATTTTGATTGTTTTAGGACTTTGGCTAGCCTGGACCCATGTCAGACCCTAGTGGACCCATGTCCGACCCAGCCCACACCCTTGTGAGAATTATTTTGGGGCTTAGAATATTTATTTTATTTTTAGGAAGTTAGTGGAAGAGATTTGGAACTAGTTTGAGTGATTTTGGAACCCGGAACCCAAAACCAAGTTAGTAGGGGCATTTTGGGAATTTAGAAACTTGGCAACCCCTTTATTATTACCATGGCCGGCCCCAAACCCTTCCCCCAACCCGTGGACAGCAGCCCCACAGCCCCCTTTCTTTATTCCACTTCTTCTTCTTCACTTTTTCTTCTTCTCCACTTCTTCTTCTTCTCCTTCTTCCTCCAAAGTAAGTTTTCTTCCACTTTTCTTCTTCTTTCTTCCATTCCTTCTTCTCTAAGTAACCCTAACCCTAGATCTTTCCCTAACCTAGGTGGGTAGAGCCTAGATTTGGTGTTGGAGCTTGGATTTGAGGCTTGGAAGCTTGGATTGGAGGATTTGGAGAGATTTGGAGATTTTGGCTTGGGATTCCAACTCCCAAGAGGTAAACCCTAAATTTCCCCTTGTAATTACTCTTTTATAGTATAATTAATATTTTAGAACCTTCCTAGACCCGTAGGCTACCCGTGGGAGGAGGTTGGAACTAGTTGGGTAGTGTTTAGAGACTTTAACATTAGGTTTTGTGTCAATTTCGGGTGAAATCCGAATTTGGCCCAATTTTGGGTGATGCCCTAGGTTAGATGGACCTAGGTAGACGTTGTCGGGAGTCGTGAGGGTGAGTGCGTGTCTCCGTTTGGGCACGGGAAGCCGTGTCGCGGAGAAACGGGCGTTTCGGGCGAAATTGGGGCTTTTCGTCGTCGCCGATTCTAAGTGCGTGTGCGTTTCCGCCACGGGCCTAGAATTGACGCGGGAGCGCATTTTCTAGGATCTAGACATCGTTTAGGACACGTGGGTAAATTTTGGGCCGATTCCGAGTTCGTTTGGTGTGCGTTTCAGGAGGTTTTCCGAACCGCGCACCACGTGTTCGTCGAAATGACCGAACGGCCATTTCGACTTGGTTTCCTCGTTTCGGGCTTGTGCGCGCGTTGGGTTAGTATCGGGGAGTGTGTGCTAGAATTCTCGGGCTATATTTTATATATTTTTAGGTGTTTGGGCGTGTCGGGGTCGTTGGGCGTGCGTTGGTGGGCGTGGTGTGCGTTGTGTTGTGTTTGTTTATATATATGTGTATATATATATATTGTGTGTGTGTTTTATATATATATTTATATATATATGTGTGGTTATGTGTTTGTGAGCGTGTTAGGGAGTGCTTGTGTGAGTGTGTAGGTGAGTGTGTGAGTGAGTGCTTGTGTGTAGGTGAGTGTGTGTGAGTGTGAGTGAGTGTTTATAGGTATATACATATGAGTTTATATATATATGTATATATATTTGTATATATATGTATGAGTGTTTATGTGTGTGTGGTTGTGTGGTTGTGTGTTTGTGAGAGTGTGTGCTAGTGTGTGTGAGAGTGTGTGTGAGGGTGTGTGCTAGTGTGAGTGAGTGTGTGTGAGTGAGGATATATATATATATATGTTTAAGTGTGTGAGTGTGTATAGGTGTATATATATATACATAGATATTAGTGTATATATATGTATATAGATATATGTGTGTTTGTATATATATATAGAGTAGTGTGTGTATATATATATATATATCTAGTGATATATGTATATATATGTGTGTGTATATATATATATATATAGAGTGTTATAGATATATATATGTATAGGCGTGTGTGTGTGTGTGTGTGTTTGTGATGGAGGGGGGGGGGAGCCAGCAGACTGCAGCCAGCAGGCAGCGCACAGCGCGCTGTGCAGACTGCAGCAGACAGCAGCGCAGCAACAGCAGCTATGCAGCAGCGCAGCAACAGCAGCTATGCAGCAGCAGCAGCAGCAAGCAAGGGCAGCAGCAGCAGCAGCAGCTAGTATTCGCAGCGCTAGTAGCAGCAGCAAGCAGCGAGTTCAGTAGCAAGGAGAGTGGTTTAATAGATAGATAGATTAGTAGATTGATAGATATTATAGATTGTTAGATAGATAGCTAGCTAGATTCATAGATAGATAGATGTTTCTATATAAATAGAATAGATAGATATATAACTAGCTAGATAGTTAGTTAGATTGATAGATTAAATAGATAGGTATTAGTTAGTTGATAGATAAATAGGTAAGTAGATAGATAAGTTGATAGATAGATAGATAGTTAACTAGATAGACTAATAGATAGATAGATAGGTAAATAACTAGTTAGATAGTTAAATTAGATGCATAAGATAGATAGATATATCTATAGATAGATAGATAATAGTTAGATGGATAGATAGATAGCTAGGTATTAGGTATATATCTACCTAAGTGCATAGATATCTATATACATATAGTTATATCTATATCTATAGATATCTAGATAGGTATATATATATGCATTTTGAGTTGGGTAAGGTATATATGGGTAATCGGGTAAATGTGTGTGGATATCTATATACATAGGTATATACATACTTAGATATATATAAATATAGTAGATATATATATTATCTAGCCTAGATTAATAACTAGGTATATATTCAATAGCTAGATAGCTAGTTAGAGGGGTTTTAGAGCGAAACCTCAATACCTTGAGATACCGAGGTATCTCAATACCTTGAGATAACCAAGGTATTGGGTTTCGAGCGGGGTTTTTGAGCAATAGCCTAGGATTTGTCTTGGAGTGAATTTTATATGCTTATGTGTATATATTTACGCGTGCTAGCATAGGTTTTAGCGGGTTTAGGCGGGGTGCGTAGCGTAGGTTGAGGTATCGGATACCGAGGGTATCCCGGTATCTCAAGGAGGCGAGTTTGTGAGTTTTCTAGCTTAATGACCTCGGTTTGACCTAGAATTTCAGGGGCACCCTAGTTTGACCTAGCTTTGACCATAATTGTCCCCGTTGACCGTAAAAGTCAACTTTTGACCTAGTTTTGACCTAGAGTTGACTTTTTGGACCCAGAGTTGACTTTTTGACCCAGATTTTACCGGTTTGATCCGTTTGACCTAGAACGACCCTAGAAGCCTATTTTTTAATTATTTTATATCTGTTTAACTTATTAGAAACCCTGTTTAACCTTGCTTTTCGCATTAGGTCCTTGCGACACCAGTTCGGATCGCCAGTTGCTCAGGACGTCAGGCGAGTACATTCTCTGATAGTTTTTATTATCTGATGATTATTATGATTCAGCTTCTAGTATAGTATCATATGATTATTCTGGCACAACACGAGACACTGATTGATATTTCTGGATTTATTTACTTGCGACACGTACATTTCATGTTTCTGGCCTCTATTCTGGAATCACTACTGGCATCACCTACAGGCATCACTACAGGCATCATTCATGTACAGGCTGGACTCATCTTGATTTGCGTGTCGGGTCTTGGATCCACTTGTATTAGTCGGGGCGGGGAAATACTCGAGTAGACATGTAAACATTCCTATCTGGCATCATCAGGAATCACTCCCTCTGGTCTAATCTGGAATGATAGCAGCCGCGCACCCAGTGCGCGGTGAGCCGTACTTACCCCTAGCCGTTTACATGTCGAAACAAGTATTTCAAAGACACCGAGTTCATTCTTTATAGTCTGGACTCTCATGCATTCTTGTTGGTCTCACTTACATGTTTCTGGACTTGACTCACTACATGTTTTTCATGCTGGACTCACTACACGTTCATGTGCACGGACTTGATCTTAGCTTAGATTTCCTGTATCTTGCAGTTATTACTATCTTGCTCTGATATTCATGCATCTTTACCTTTATGCACCAGTGACTTACATATTTTCTTGTTCATACTTGCTCCATTTTTCTTGCTACTTGCTATAACTGTTTTATAGTTTTTATCATTTAAATGGAACTGCTGTTAGAGATGTACTTGCTCCAGTCCTGACTGGACATATTTTTCAGAGTATCCGGAGGATTGGTGTCCGACGTTTTATGGACCTGAGCCTGTCGATGGTGCAGACAGGGACCCTCTAGTTTAGAGGTGATTTCCGGGTTGGTAGCCGGGATCACTAGGATCTTGTTGTTGTTTTTATTAGCTTTTAGCACCGGATTTGTCTCCGGTTTTGGATTGAGACCTTGTTTGTATATTATTTTGGATGATGTATTGTTGTATTATTATTATTATTGATGTTGTGGTTGTTGTAGTAGTAGTTGGTGGTTAGACTTTATAGTTGTTAGTCTTCTTTGTTATCTATCGTGCTTAGATTCGTGATTGAGTACTTGAGATTATCTTTTGATATTGCTCCTCCGTTTGGAGTTGAGATCTTGGCAGATTATATATATATTGTTTGTGTGGTTGCCCTCCTTTCGGAGAGGTCATGCCCAATTTTTGTGTGAGATTATTATCTAGATAGTTGACCTAAACAGCGTTCTACCGCCGATGCTGCGGCGTAGGCTGGACGTACCCACGACTCATGCCCGATTTTCTGGGTGCGGGTCGTGACACCGATGAATGTCAGCATGCTTTTGAGGAATTAAAGAAAAGGCTGACTACTGCCCCTATTCTAACCTTACCTTCTGGAACCGGAGGTTTCGCTATTTACAGTGATGCTTCTGGAAAAGGTCTAGGTTGTGTTTTGGAGCAGAACAAGAAAGTAATAGCATATGCCTCTAGACAGCTTCGACCTCATGAAAAGAACTATCCAACTCATGATTTAGAATTGGCAGCTGTCATTTTGCTCTTAAGCTATGGAAGCATTATCTTTATGGAGAAAGGGTAGAAATATTTACGGACCATAAAAGTCTAAAATATATCTTCACTCAGAAATAGCTGAACATGAGGCAAAGAAGGTGGCTGGAACTAATGAAAGACTTTGATATCACCCTCCAATATCATCCTGGGAAGGCCAATGTAGTTGCTGATGCGCTAAGCAGGTATCTTATGGCGATGTACTTGACTATGGACAGACACCTGCTAGAGGACTTGGAAAGTTTAGGTATTGAAGTAATCATCCCAGGAAAAGAAGGCCAAATGATGAACTTGCAGATTCAGTCTACTTTAATAGACAAGATCAAGGAGGCTCAGTTTCAAGACGAAGGCCTGCGAAGCCTTCGAGGTCAAGTGCAAGCTGGATTAGTGGAAGATTTCAGAATTCATGAAGATGGATCACTGAGGCATGGCGATAGATTATGTGTACCTCAAGGAGACATAAGAGAAGAAATTATGCAAGAGGTGCACCGATCGCAATACTCTATACATCCAGGAGCCAACAAGATGTACAAGGACCTGAGGACGCATGTTTGGTGGCATGGCATAAAAAGAGAAGTAGCCAGGTTCGTATCTCGTTGTTTAGTGTGCCAGCAAGTCAAGGCAGAAAGACAAAGACCTGGAGGATTGCTTCAACCACTACCCATTCCGGAGTGGAAGTGGGAACATATCACAATGGATTTTGTTTCCGGACTTCCAAGGACACCGAGTAGAAAGGATGCAATCTGGGTGATAGTAGATAGACTGACCAAGTCTGCACATTTTCTACCCTTCAAAGTATGGCTATCTACAGAGAAGCTGGCAGATTTATATATCAGACACATTGTCAGGCTGCATGGAGTCCTAGTAAGTATTGTCTCCGACCGAGATTCAAGATTCACCTCTCACTTCTGGAAGAGCTTACAAGTCAGCTTGGGGACGCAACTCAAATTCAGCACAGCTTATCATCCCCAAACCAATGGACAATCAGAACGTACAATCCAGACACTTGAAGATATGCTCCGTACATGTGTTCTGGATTTTGGAGGATCCTGGAAAGACTACCTACATCTTGTGGAGTTCTCTTATAATAACAGTTACCAAGCAAGTATTGAGATGACTCCATTTGAAGCTCTGTATGGACGAAGATGTCGTACCCCGCTATCATGGGACGACATTGGAGAAAGAGCCCTGTTGGGACCAGAGATGGTGATCGATTCAGCTGAAAAGGTAAAGCAAATAAGGGACAGACTTCGAGTGGCTCAAGACAGGCAACGACATTGGGCAAATAGCCACCGAAGGCCCTTGGAATTTGAGGTAATTAAATTTATGAAATTCAAGTCAATTTAAACATTTTGATTATGGAACTAAGACTTGATTATGACTTTGTTAAAGGTTGGAGAACTGGTGTTCTTGAAGATTTCTCCGACACGTGGCACCATTAGGTTCGGAAGGAGTGGAAAACTCAGCCCAAGATTTATTGGACCTTTTGGCATTCAGGAGAAAATCGGAGAAGTGGCATACCGACTGGCATTGCCACCCTCTCTGGATGGAGTCCATAACGTCTTCCACGTGTCGCAGCTGAGAAAGTACGTGTCAGACCCCAGCCACATTTTGGATCACTCGGAGCTCGAAGTAGGCCCAAGTTTGACCTACCAAGATCAACCCGTGGAGATACTGGATCGCTCGGAGAAAGTCCTACGGAACCAGGTTATCTCCCTGGTTCGCGTAGCTTGGAAGCACCATTCTCCCGGCGAATCCACCTGGGAGCGAGAAGACGAGATTAGAGAGCGATACCCCTATCTTTTTGAACCCTGAGGTATATTTTATTTCTCGGCTTTTCCTTTCGTGCCTTGTTATTCTTCAATTTTGAGAACGAAATTTTTGTAAGTTGGGTAGGTTGTAAACCCCCTGAATTTTTCAATTTATTAAATCTTGGATTTTTCCCAATTTTCTGGAATTTTCTGGAAATTTTCTGTAATTAAAATCAAGGTTTTTAATTAATAAATGATTTTTAATTGGCAATAAATAATATTAAAATATCATGAAAATAATATTTTTGGGTGTAAAATAAAAATCTGGACTTAGAATAATTTTTCTGGATTTTTCTGGGCCTCAGACCTATTTTTAAATGCCTAAAAACTAATTTTAATTAATTATTTAATTTACTGTTTTTATTATTATTATTATATTTATTATTATTTATTTATTTTGTTTTTATTTTTTCTTTTCTTCTGGGCCGGCCCGGCCCAGTGGGCCGAAGCCCAGCCCGACCCAGCCAGCCCACCGAGCCCAGCCCTTAGCGGGTCGGGTCGGATCCCCAGACCCGCACCCGACCCGACCCTACCCGGGTCCCCCTCACCCCCCCCACGACCGTTCCCCCGTACCGCGTCTCGCGGCGGAGCCGCCGCCTCCGGCCCGCTCCGGCCGCTCAGCCCACGTCCCTGCTCCGCTCCGCTTTCCCCGCCCTCGCCTCCGCCATCCCAGGCCGATCCAGCGCCCCTACCCGCCTATAAAAGCCCCGACCCCGGCCGCCCCTTCGACCCACTCGCCCGCTCCGCCGCTGCACGCCTCCACCCAGCCACCGCCCTAGCCAGCCCCTCGCCACCACCGCGTCGGCCGTCCTCCTCCCCCTTCTCTCGCCGTGCCCAGCTCGCCGTCGACCTCCCTCCGGCGCCCGACACTGCAGCAGCAGCAGCTTTGGCAGCCGCCTCCGCCGGAATCCGGCGCCGACCGACCGCCAGCAGCTCCGCCTCGCCCCGGCGAACCGTCCCCCGCCCTCGCCGGCGCATCTCCGGCCGGTCCCCGCCGTCCACGGCCAGGAAACCCGCAGAACCCTAACCCTAGCTTTCCCTGTTCTTCGTGTCGTGTCGGACACGACACGGACACGGAATTTTTTGGATTTTCAGAGCAGGTTCAGGTACTCGTATCTTGCACCCTGTATCTCCGTTTTCGATTCTGTAAATTTTTACGCGAAGCCTGTATGACCCTCTCGGTGTCCGAATAAACTGTTCGGGGCATCGCGTCCTGTGGTGATCGCACACCGCGATCCAAAAACAGGAAAAACCAGACCCTGTTTCACCCCGGAACTGAGTGCGCCCCGCCAAACGGGACGACTTGGTCGCGTGCGGTCTTCACAGATACGTGCGCGTCGTCGATACGGACGTGTGAGATTTCGTGGAAGCTGATTCGGGTGTGCGTGCACACCGGAATCAACGCGTATCCGCGGACATCGCCCCGTATTCGCCTTTTCTGTAATTCACCCTAACTTTGTGCACACACGTCGGATCGAGACGAAACTTGTGCCATCGGACTCGTAGCGATACGCTGGTCCTGTGGGTCAAGTTTGGTTCGATTCTGAGAACGTTGACGAAATCGCGTGTCGTGGGCCCCACCGGCCCCGCTCGACGGGCGATTTTGTGTTCGGCTCATCGGAATCCAAATCTGGAAGTTCCGTTGGGTTCGTATCAGCGTTCCTGACCTGTTGACACTAAGTTTGGTGAATTTGGAGACCTTTGACCCGGACACGTTTTTCGGTGCAAAGCGGGCCCACCGGCGGACCCCGTTTTGACCCGAAATTACCGTTTTTGCCCTTGTCTCCAAATTGAACCCAAGGACAGGCGTTTCTAGCTATTTGGCATCTTCTGAGCGTGATGGTAATATCTATTTTAGCTTTTGGACTCATCTCTGGAATTTTCCCCCAAGAGCCAATATTAATCAGATCCAAACAACAGGCAAGTACCTGCACCTCAAGTTAATCTTTATATATTGCGATAATTAATTTCCTGCCTTACATGTACCCTTGATGATTACACCTAGTGTTAGAAATGCTGGGTTTCATGTCTTGAATATTGGAGTTCCTGTCTTGTTTTTATGTCGGGTGGGAGAATACCTAGAAGGCATGTAGTTTACCCTTCCCCTTGTCATATTTAATAGCTGTTGGTACACGACTGTACCTCAGCCGGATCTTGATTTCTCCTGTTTAATAGCCGTTCATGACGGCCGGATTAGCCTTATAAATCCCTACATGCCAACTATGTATTCTAAAAACAAACAACAAGTTCACATGGATAGTTTCTGGTCATGTTCTATTTTTTGCTGACTGGGTAGTTTCATTTACTGTTTCATTTATTTCTGTTTTCTCATATTCCTGCTTACAGCTTTAACTCTGAGATAGTGATGTTCTGTTATGCAGTTCTTAACTTGAAATTCAATATTTAATTGTCATAAATATTTAGTTTAACCTTGTTGTGCACTGTGTACTTTGCTCCTTTCCTGACTGGATCTGTTGATTTAGGCGATGATGAGGATCTTGCCCCTACTTATTATGGTCCCTATGAGGGGACTGATGATACCTATGAGGAGCCAGAACCCACCCAGGAGACCCCTGCTGCAGAGTAGCTAGTAGTAGCTATCTTTCATTTATATTCTTATCTTATTAATCGGGTTTGTCCCCGATTTCAATTCTGAATTCTGTATTAAACATTTGAATCTGTTGTCACATTTATTTTCAGTTGCAATCTTAAGTTTCAATTCTCATTATTATCTTGCCTATGTTGTTTGTGAATGAGCTAGTTAGTAAATATGGATTTGACCTAGACAGCGTACTACCGCCGACTCTGCGGCGTAGGCTGGCCGTACCCACGCACTCGTGCCCGAATTTTCGGGTGCGGGTCGTGACAGTTGTAGCATCCAGAGATGTTCGTGTGGATTCTACCTTTTCGGGAGTAGTTGACGCATTGAGTTCGCTACTTGGACCTCACTAAATCCAGAATCCAGGCAAGTAAACCTTGCCTGGGTCTCAGTAAATCATGCTAAATCTTAACTGCAGTTTTAAGTTTATATTTTAATACATGTACTTAATCATGACCCTAGGACCGTAACGATACTTTGCGTCCGAATCATATTCGGGTGTCGACTTTCGTGCGCGGAATCGAGTATCGTTAGATTGTATTGTCATCGTATACCGTATAAGTACAATACTTGCACTAATTACCTTAGGGCACTATACTCGACTTTCATGTACAGAAGCCTCACTTGTGATATTCAAGGTTTCCGGCTTCTATTTTAGGACAAGACTTGAGACATGCTAGTTGACATGATGTTAATTACACTTGGACTTGAGACATAGATAGTGATTGTCTTGCGTTTTGTGACTTGAGGTGTGAGATACATGGGGTGGAAAGAACTTACCGTACCGCTGGGCTACCAACTCTACTAGTATTATAGTACTGCAGGTACCTTGACGAGGCTTGTACGTACTTACTACTATTATTACTATTATTACTAGTACCCTAGTATATGTATGAAATCGGTGGTTTAGCGGACGAGTACGTTTTCACTTGCATACATATAGATGGATTATATTAGATACCCTGAGCACTCATACTTTATTTGTTGTACTTCGGCTTGAGTTATTCTTGTACCTTGCTATGTCGCCTGAGGACCTGGATCCAGATTATGTCCCTAGGTACAGTAGAGGAGGATTACCCCGAGGTATACGGGACAAGAGATAACGCTGGAGCGGTATTGGCACCAGAGGACGAGGTTGTGCCAGAGGATTTCTCCTAAGTACTCAGTTACATACTTAGTTATTTATGCTTAGTGTTATTTCATATTTGGACTTGGACTTATGGACATATGTATTTGGTGTTATTCTCTTTTCTTTATTGTGACGGGTTGTTCCCCGAGACACTACTTAGGTGGACTTGATGATGGACTATTTTTCTTTTTATCTAATATCTTGACTGGTCTATCATATTATATTATGATTGCTTCTGTGGATGAGACTAGAATTATACTATGATAGATGGGACAGACTTGTATTTATTACAGCTTAAGTGCACTCTAACGGGTCAATTAAATTAGGTTTTTCAATTAGAGTTGTGCTGCTGGCTAATGCCACGTGGCTAGTCCCTTGGTATTTTGGGACTGGGGCAAGACACCCCACTTCTTTTCACCAAATTTAGTCAAAACCTGCATTATACAACACTAAAAAAAGAGACAAGATAGGCTCATAATGGCTTTTATGCATCATTAATGAAGCAATGTGTGCCTCTCCAATGTCTGCAGTAAATGCCTCGCCAATGGTTACAGTAAATGCCAAATCATCATCTCACCACTGGCTGCAACGAGTGCCACGCCAGTGGCTGCAACAAGTGCCACGCTAGTGCGCCACTACACAACAGAATAAATCAAACAATTGATATGAGACAAGGCACAAGTGTATATATAATAGCAGAGAACAAAATATAAATCCAGAACATGCATCCAGATCAGAAACATATCAAGCATTAAGTTGGGTTGTAGACTACAGAAGTAACAACAGCAGTAACAGGCTAGGTAGCAAGTATAATAGCAAGCAATAACATCAGAAGCAGTAAGTAACAACAAGCTTCCAAGCTCCCAAAATATTACAAATGCCCCATGAAACAACAAGTCTAGTTTAATAGCAGCAGCAAATGTAAAAGCAAGTCTAGCACAGAGAGTCTTTCAAAAATATTATAAATATTTTGTCTCCAACTAAAAGAGTGTGTTCCCAAAATATTAACAGCAGCAGTTAATCAAACCTCGCTTGTTGACGTTGATATTGATTCCACGGTTAACTTATCCAAATCTAAATGAAGAAGTTAAAAAAATGAAGAAGTTAAAACACACAATAAAAGATACAAAAATAATACAACAAATAAGAAAATAAAAATTACCTATATCAAATTTATACAAGTCTTCAAACTCCTCTTCAGCAATAGATACTATAGGTCGATTGGAAGGCCTCCATAACCAATCTTGAAAACAAATAAGAGATTGAAATTTTTTTGGAGTCAAGGAGCTCCTATATGAATCAAGCACACGACCACCCGTACTAAAAGCAGACTCGGACGCCATGGTGGATATGGGAACGACCAACACATCCCGAGCCATCTTCGAAAGGATCAAAAAATAAGGAAAATTAAGCTTCCACCATCCCAAAATATTAAACTCATCACTCTCATTATCATCATCATCTACGGTGCTCTCCTCTAGATATCGACCAAACTCCGATTTAGTATCACCACCACCCAATTCTATCTTATGCTTCTTGAATTGAGCTTTCATAAACTTCTTCAATTGCAAGTTGTCCACCGGTTGATTTGCACTAGAAGGTTCAACTCTTTCACTATTAGTAGTAGTACCACCACTTTGATGAAAGCTTATGTTTTTGTACTCATTGAACATGGAGTACGCAACATTTTTTACTTTCTTTTTCATGGATCACTCTTCTCCGGACCATAGAGATGATCAAGAGCATATTCCACGTATTCCAACTTATGTCGAGGATCAAGAATTGGTGCAATAAATATCACCATATTCCTTTTCTCAATGTCCCCCCAATACTTTTGATATTTTTCTCTTCTTTTGTCGGTCATGAGAGACAAGTCAAAGTCATCACTCTCCTTTGAAGAGCGCAAAAGAATATCAATGGATGTGATTTCGTCAAAAAAATTATTGCAAGTGACATATAAGGATCCCAAGTACGCAAAGTAACTTCATAAAAGTGTTCTAAGAAAGTGCACAATCTTCTTGCATTAGCCCAATCCTCCTCAGCAGGAAACCCACAATTCTCTGCTAGTTCTAGTTTGAACCATGGATCTTGTCCGGCGAATCTCTCAAAGGCACTTTCAAACGTTTGCGCCGTGTCCAACATCAAAAATGTAGAGTTCCAACGGGTGCTCACATCAAGATACAATATATTTTTGCTTTGTATCTTTTCGGCTTCAACACACTCCTTGAACTTTTGAAATCGACTAGGAGAATGTCTCACATATCTCACCGCATTTCGAACACGAGCAACCGATGGATACATCAATTTTAAGCCGTCAACCACAACAAGATTAATGATATGTGCAATGCATCGCATGTGTAAATATTTGCATTATAGAATGACATTTTTCCAATTCTAATTTTTTTTTTGCTTAAATAAGAAATAGCAACATTATTTGAACTCGCATTGTCTACCGTGATAGTGAATACTATATTAATACCCCACTCTAGCAAGCACTTATCTACCGCTTTTCCGATGGCCTCGTCTTTATGACTTAAAATTGGACAAAAATTTATAATTTTTTTCTTCAACTCCCAATCATCGTTTATGTAATGTGACGTAAGACACATATAATTGATTTTTTGTAACGATGTCCAAGTATCCGTCATAAGACAAATCATTTGCTTGGACTCTTTCAAATATGTTTTAAACTTACTCTTTTCAATAGAGTAAATATCATAAGAATTTCGAGCCACGGTCCATCTTGACGGAATACGAAAGCTAGGACACGCCACATTCATAAAGTGTTTAAATCCCTCATACTCTACAAATTGAAACGGAAGCTCATCAACGATAATCATATGTGTCAAGGCCTTTCTTACCTCGCCTTGATTAAATTTTCAACTAGTTAGTATTTGCTTGCCCTTTGCAATTGATTGCAAGTTGAATATTGTTTGACTAGGTTCATGATTCTTTAGATTCAATGGACATGCATTCCAGTGGGCTTTCACACTAGTAGTCCCATATAGCTTACTATGGCGGTATTCTTTTCCGCAATGGTTGCAACTTGCTTTTGGACGACCATTCGGATCAAGAAATTTCTTAAAATCTTTCCAATGCAGAGCTCTTTCCTTCAAAGGCTTTCTTGAAACCCGAAGCTCCACATTTGGATTAGATAGAGGCTCATTTGTGGCTTGAGAACTAGTTGGTGGTTGAAGATCACCTTCTTGCGACATCTAAAAGCACATATTTTTACTTTGAATATATGAAATATAAATAACAAATTTTAGTCCAAAAATTAAGAAATACGCACATTGCATGAATATGAAGTTGTTGCCATTGATTGGTTTGGTGCTACACCTATTAAACATCACACAATTATATGAGTAACCTAAGTTACCTATGCCTATGCTACCTAACCCTTACCCAATCCCAACCTACATAAACAACCCTTATCATATGTGCAGAATGTCCAGTGTAGACACTGCATAATCATTGTGCCAAAGTGCAGTATCTTAGTCACTAGTCAGTGTGCCAAAATGCAGAATCAGAGTGCAGATAGTCCCATTACAGAGTACAACACAAATATATGAGATTCAGTTATAACACTGAAATCCAAGAGTGCAACATAATTCACCTATGAAACCCAGATATATGAGATTGCCCAAAATTGAACTATGAAATAACAGATAATCTGAAAATGAATGGTACAAATAAAAATCTTTTTTGAACTATAAATTGCCCAAAATTTATTACAACAGTACAATTCAGAAATACCAAAGTCCATAAATGTTTAGCCACAATTCAGAAAAGCAGAGATTAGTGGAAGCACAAAGTTAGTAGCATCAGAATCTAAGCCATGAATGAGAAAATCATTGGATCCCTATGTTTCTTTAGTAAACTTTGAAAAATACAAAGATGTGACTCTACCATGCATTAGTCATTTTAATAACCAGGATTCAAAATGAACAGAGCACATCCAAAGTTAAACATCAATTGTGAAACAGAGGATTGAACACATTCAAAGTTAAATATCAAAATATGTTTTTTTTTTTAAATTCCTAGTTTTCTATAATATGTGAAATATGCATATAAAAGTCCCAAACATTTAACAAGAATAATTCATTCTCTATAATGAGGTATGAAAAAATTGACAAATATAAAAAAAAATTTTAACTACTATATAATCATGAAAAATTGTATCTAAATTACCCACAAATAAGAAAAATTAGCTACTATACATGAAAAATTAGCAATTCCTACCAGAAGCTAACTATGAAAAAAAAAACTTATTTACATACCTACAACCAATTAATATATAATCATAAATGCAAGAACATGTATAGCTCTTGCTCTGTCATGAATCTATTGTGTATAATATAAGATAAATGTTAACATTTTTGACTCAACTGACCAAGGTACCCCATAAAATTTAGGGAACTTTTTTTCTATTATAAATTGTTCCTATGTTATGGTTGTTGTTATTTTTTTAGAGGTTAATGGTGGTTCAAAGTTATGAATAGATCCTGCCATGAGTCTACCACATGCATGTAAAAACGTATAGAATCATAAAAAATACTCAAAAAAATCCTCTAGATAAAAAAAGTGATAAATAACATATGTACTGCTATATTCCAACCATATTATTTTTTTGGCTTTAAAGAAAAACTATTCCAGCCATATATTCCAACCTACTCATGAATATATATACTTGCAAGTAGCAACCCACGATCAAACTATAAGCAATTTTTTTGGCAACCATTTTTTTTGGCAATCCTGCATTTTTGTGGCAGAAAACAATTATCATAAGCATAACCATTTTTTTGGCAGCAAACATAAGCATTTTTTTGCAGTGTCCTGCATATGCAATGATGCAAAATACATATTCAAGAAGGAGACAACAAGAGAAATGAGCCAAGGTACATGGTTACTTAGAGTGAATGAGTAGTGGGTACTGTGAGCAAGAACAAGAAAAAGAACAATGTTGCTTTGAGCCTTCGAGTTCCATCATTCATCCAAGAAAATAATAAATTAAGTCAGATCTGAGTCTTGGAGCCGAGATCTGAGTCTTGGAGTCGAGATCGAGACTCAGATCTGAGAGAGTGGGAGGGAGAGAGACTTACTAAGTCTTGTAGGCAAAACTGAGATCTTCAAATGAGTCAGATCTGAGTCTTAGAGCCGAGATCGAGAGACTCAGATATGAGAGATGGAGAGACGGAGACGGAGACGGAGAGAGAAGCCAGGAACCATCAGATCTTAGAGATGGAGAGACAGAGACAGAGAGAGAAGCCAGATATTAGAGTTAAGAACACCTTCGGCTTCGCAGACTCGCAGAGATTCGAGAGAATAGGGTTAGGATTTTCAGGGAAAGAGAGCAGAGGGAGAGAGCAGAGAATAGGATTAAGTATTTTCTCTCCCCCACAACCAAAAAGTGATATATATATATATATATATATATATATATATATATATATATATATATATATATATATATATATGGTTGGGTTAAAAGAGTAATTTAATACTTCATTTTTCGGTTCGGTTTTGAAACCGTTGTCCAAACCTGATAACCGAACCGAAATCCGATCATTAGTGGATCCAGAACCGAACTCCGATCCGCTAATTTAAAAACCGAACCAAATTTTCTTTTCGGTTCGGTTCGGTCGGTTTTTGGTTTAAAAACCGAAATCTGCTCACCCCTAATGTTTCGTACACGACTTACCCATAGGCCGGTAACACTTAACTTTTGTTATTTTTGTTTACATGAATCAAAAATATATATACAACAGCTACCACATAAAAAAGATAGTTTAAAGGAATACTTTGGAGGAATTAACATCATTATTCTTTTAATAAACTGCAAAATGTTCTTTGGTACTTTACTAAAAAAAGGGAGCTGCAATATAGAATTGAAATATATTTACCCAGTAAGCTATAAGATAGCTATAACAATATAGTCTCTGTAAGATCAAGAGAATAATAATAAATGTTATATCTTGAAGCAAAAATGAAGACGATGTTTCCCAAGATAAAATGACACGATAGCGAGATGTCAACTGGATCAATTGGTTAACCAATCCAATCAATTTAGAAAATCTCACAATAAAACTCCTCTACATTTTAATCTTATTCATTCAATTTCAATCTAATCCATGTAATATAGAATGGTTCCATAATATATATACATCCAGATGGTTCCGTAATATAAAATCACATGAAACTATCCGAATGGTTCCATAATATAAAACCATCCGGATAGTTGTAGAACATTGCCCTAAAAGTATCAAAGACCCAAAAATTACTAACAAGCACTTAATCACCAAATTGGCATGGAGGTTTCTGACGAATCTAAATGCGGAATGAGTGAAGATTCTAAAAGGAAAATACATGAAAAATCTCTAATTTCTGGACCAGCATCCTTTGGAGTAGGGAATTCTACAACTACAAGTGCAAGGGGTCTGTGAGCTTATTTAATCAAACTACCAATAGGTGGAACGAGCACCTTCTCTTCAATCTTTTTTCTCCTAATAAAAGAGTTTTTGTTTTTAGGGACACCACTTCTTACTCAGGTAGCTGTCAAAATTTTTTTTGGCTAAAAAAGACAATTTTGGGTATATATATAACAACATTTGGACTGTTAAATATTTTGATACTTCTATCTATTGAAAGCATAGTTTAAAGTATCGGCCGATATCGATCCGATACGGTCGATACCGATACAGCTTGGCATGTCCCGATCCGATACCGACCGGTACCCGATACTGACCGATACCGACATTAGAGGTCTCTTTTCCGGTCAATTCGACAAAGAAAATTGAATTAAAAAAGACCAATTAGCAAGGGCGTAAAAGCATAGTAAGGTTGTAAAAGCATATAAATGAGAAAAACTTAGCTATCGCATATAAATCAATCGACAATGGTGACTACTATTTCATTCAATTTCAAAAATACTAAGAAACAACACTAAAAATACTTTAAATTATGCATAAATGTATAAAATATATTTTCTAAAATATTAATAATTTACTAATAGTTATTTGCTTTCCGATACCAAAAAATTTGATACTTCGATCCGAAACCGCCGATACTACTGATACCGCCGATCCCGATACTCATTGGAATGGTCCGATATCGATTTCGATACCGATATTTTGAACCATTTGAAAGAACTGTCAAAATATTTGATAGTTCTGACAGTTCGAAATATCCGAAATAATTTTTGTAGTGCCCACGAATAAACTTCTAATGAAGCTGCGACCACGATTCAAATTCCTCTCGACAATCTACAGGAGCAGATAACGCACGCAACCCTAGAGGAACTCCTCAAGGGAAGAGGACCGTCTTTCATAGTGGAGATGATCTTGAAGATGATTTTATGGTACAAGACGACAAAAGTAGTGCACTTGTGCACATGGTTGTATATGATATGTAGGAGTTTATTTCTATTTTTTCACATGTGCATGACTTATATAAAAATATAAGCACTATAACTCATATATATATATATATATATATATATATATATATATATATATATATATATATATATATATATATATATATGATAAACGGAATATGAGTCATATATAGGAATATGAACACTATGGCTCATATTCCGTTTATCATATATATATATATATATATATATATATATATATATATATACTCTTATAATGAGGCTTCAAAACGGTTCAAAGTGAGCCATCAAAGCCATTTGTAAATACTCAACTATTTATTTAAAAAATTAATATTACATAAAAATATTTATTTGACAAAAATAATTTGTTATAAATAACGTCATGGAGAATCGAACTTGACCAACCAAGAAAAATATCTCATACCTTAACCACATGAGCTAAAAAAGGTTTAATTATTGTTATATAATATTATGTAGCTTAAAATTAGTTAAAATTAATTTAATTTTTAATTTTTGATTACGTGAGGATATAGGTACAACTTAGACGGCTAGCATTTTCAATTTTTTTAAAGAGTAAAATATATCCATAATAAATTATATTTAAATATTGAAACTATTGTATAATAATATTAAAAAAATTATTTTACGTGCAAAACACGTGTATTTACTAGTATATATAATGCGGCTTGAAAATGGCTCAAAAATAAGTTGTCCAAACCGTATGTATATTATCATTAAAATAGTTCATGTGGGTGCATCCTAGTGGAAAGGCAGCGGAACACTAGCAAGAAAATCGGAGGATCAAATCGCGGGGAACGCAGGTGCTGGAACTTTTGTGCCAAAAAAAAGGAAAGAAAAAAGTATATCACCATTAAAATAAATTAAAAAATTAATAAAAATATAACTAAAAAAACTACCTAAATACTCCACTAATTATTTAATTTTTTTTAACTAAACATTTAACTACCTAATATGTATATTTACAATCAAACAACTATAACTCAAACGGTTAACGTGGGAGGCA
This sequence comes from Iris macrosiphon, assembly GCA_036927795.1. Lineage (NCBI taxonomy): Eukaryota > Viridiplantae > Streptophyta > Magnoliopsida > Asparagales > Iridaceae > Iris > Iris macrosiphon. Next base: position 96,981 of record JAYESA010000453.1, read on the forward strand.
TTTTCTTTGATTGCTTAAGTTCAATTCCTAGAAATGACAGTTTTATAATAAATTAATATTTAATTATTTTGAATTTTTTTTACGCATGTTCAATTCCTATATGACCTAACCACTAGGCCATATACATATATATGTAGGAATCTATTACTATTGGTCTACATGTACATGACTCATATAGGAATATAAGCATTATAGCTCATATCCCGTTTATCATATATATATATATATATATATATATATATATATATATATATATTAGCGATAAGCTCATATTCCTACATGAGACAATGTACATGTGGAGCAATAGAAATACAGTGTACTAATGCTCATGGAATGTAGGAATTTATTTCGAAATATATTTCTATTGGTACACGTGTGCATGACTCATGTCCGTTTACCTCTCTCTCTCTCTCTCTATATATATATATATATATATATATATATATATATATATATATATATATATGTTGGCTTCTCTCCAATTAGTCCGCAAATTTAGAACTGTAAAAACAACAGGCATGCAAAAGAATTCTAATAAGGTCAAAAATATCCTAAAAATTTGGTGGTCCAAAATATCCTATAATTTTTTATCTCAAACTTGATGGGAAAATAGAATTGTAAGTGTTAAATTGATAAAGTTTCAAGCTCCAGAGGCTTTCATTCAATTATCAAAAGACATGCATATAGATATTGCTATAGATGACTTAAAAGGACTTATTTAAAAACTTAGGGTCCAAGGGTTAAAAAAGTAAAGTGATGAAAAATTAAGCAAGAGAAAATAAAAACTGTGAAAATTTATAAGGAAGGGTTAAGTGAAGATTTGTTTAACGAGGGTGATTGAAATTTTTTGAGTAAAAAGTCATAAATATCTATTATTTGTCCTATAAAATTTTATGACTTTTTTTCTCCATTTTTTTTCCAACATGTTGTTCCGTAGTTTCTTCAGTTGTGAATATATTTTGACAATTCTAATTAAAATTCAAATCAAATTTAATTTTGTGATATATGTAATAAGGATAATTTAGTAACTATTATATCTTTATTAATCATCCTCTCACTCAAAACCTCCAATCTAAACAAGATTTATTAAACACATCACACTTAGCTTCTCCTTCAATCCAAACAAGCTTATATGTATTGCCTCTATTTCCTCTCACTTAACTTTTTTTCACTTAATTTCACTTAACTCTGTTTATTTTTTCTCTTAATCCAAGCACACCCTTACAGTTAGAAATGATTTGCATCTATTTTGGCCTATTCTAAAGAAATGGCTATGGACATAGAACCTAAATTTCTTTATGGATACATAACCTAAACTACTTGAAAAGCGTATAATTCATAGAAAAAAATAATTTAATAAAAATATTAATGGTTAGATAACACATTCAACTACAGATTCATTTAAGTCTCGTATGACTATTTTTTATACACAATTGATCATTTATTCCTTTTATTGCAAAAACAGAAAATTTTATCGTACAATAATATTTTTAACGAAATAGGCTAAAAAGTAAGAAGTTCCAAAATGAATTCAACCATGAAACTTTCCGACGTAGGGATTGAGAAATAGAATTTTTGGGTTTGATTTGGTTTGGCTTAAATGATGTGGTTTAAAAGATAGGATAGGTTTAAATGATGTGCTTATTCAAATATTTTGTTGTAATATCACTATTATATAATATAGTAAAATTAATATCCCTGATAGATAATATAGTGAAAATAATATCATGATGATATAAAGAATACAATAATTTTTTAATATCAATAATAGATAATATATTGAAATTAATATTTTCTTGATATCATTAATAGAGAATTTGTTATAAAAAATACATTAAAAAATTATATTTGTAGTATCACAAAAATAAACTATTTTTTACCACTAAAAAGTTTTGTAGATTTAAAAACTTTAATTAATATTTTTTTATATCAATAATAGATAATTTGTTATTATCTATACACAAAATTATCTATGCAATATCTATTTGCAATTTGTATATATAAAATAATTTGTTTTATTTCAAATAAAAATTGTCTATATAGATATTTTTATATAGATTATATATATATATATATATATATATATATATATATATATATATATATATATATATATATATATATATATATAACAAATTATCTATTTGTGATATCACAAATCAAGAATATTTATTTAATATAGAAATTTTTGCAATATAAAAATGTATGCTCAAAATTTCTTCAATAATTTCTAATTTGATATTAAAAAATTTCTTTCGTAATTTCTTCAAAAAAAATTACTATATTTTTTTGATATTATAATGATATTAATTTCACTATATTATCTATTAGATTTTTTTTTTGTAATATCACTAATAGATAATAAAGTGAAATTAATATTACTATTAGGTAATCTATTCCAAACTTAGGCTTCACCTTAAAAAATTTTATTCCACAAATACTCTTACAGCATACTAATGGTACTTACAAAATTTGTATACTGATATAGTGTCTTTTAGTCTTTCTAAATCAGCATGCAGTATACTAATGGTGCTAATGATGCACCGTTCAAAATCTCTAATGTATTCCTAACAATAGCACATTTAATTAAGATACTATTGAATATAGAATTCTAATGGTGGTAATGATGCATTCCTAAAATAATAAATTTAATTAAGATTATAATGAATGCATGCATCATGCTACTGAATGTTATTTTATCAAAAACTCAATTTCTACTGTAAATGATGCATCATTAAAAAAATTCATAACGCATTCCTAAATTAGCACATTTAATTAAGATGCTAATGAATAAATGCCTAAAAGTACAGCACATTAAATTAAGATGCTAATGAATGCAACACATTTAATTTTAGAGTTATTTGTATTTACCCCAAATTGCTAATCGTATATCCACTACCCTCCATTTTTTTAAAAATTAGTATTACCCCACATTCCTTAATAACATGTTAATTATAATTATGATTACCCAAAAAAAGAAACCTTGTTACCCCACATTCCTTAACAACATGTTAATTATAATTGTGATGACCCAAAAAAAGAAACCCTAAGTCTTGAGAATTGGGGGATAAGACTATTTTTTTTAAAATGGGAGATAGTGGAGATATGATTAGCATTGGGGGGGGGGGGGGGGGGTAAATACAAATATCTCATTTTATAGTTAGTTACTTATAAATTTTGAATACACATACAGTGACTCTTAGCCTTTCTAAATCAGCATGCCTACTAATGGTGCTAATGATGCACCGTCCAAAAAATTTATTATAACAGTCCCAAAATACGCAGGATCAGACCATGTGGCAATGGCAAGCTACGCATTCAAGCGGACTCCAGTCCGACTCAAATACGTATAAGCTGTCCTAATCAGATCAAGTGCTCATAAATCCATGAATAACTTCCATAATACTAGCTATATACTATGAACTAAGAATAGAAATAACTATGAAAGAGTAGATAAGAAGGCATCACTAGTGATACCTGAAATCATGAAGAAGTATCCCCGATAGTGCTATATCGAATCTCAGTATATACCTGGAAGAAAACCAGATCCTCAAAGAAACATAACAAGATACATAGAAATATGCCATATGAAAAACAATAAATAATAAGTGAGAAAGTAAACATGAGGTCTAGGTGTCACTACTAAAGATCAATCGAACCAGTCTTTAAGTGAAATGCAATTGAGGACAATCTTAGTGCACATAAGTAGTGGAGGTAAGCGTAATGCCAGCTATGTGCCCCGTAGAGGCACTAGCACCAGGCTAGAACACTCGCGCGTAGCTAGTGAGCTGTATCAAGGATTCTGCCGGCTATGTACATCTGTAAGATGCTAGCTATCAGGCATAAGACACAGCGTACCACATGTGAGTCACTAAAAGGGTGTATAGACTGCTCAGGCGCCTAGTCACTATCATCCCCACCCCAATGCTACTACAGAAAATCGAGTGACACGACCAATCCAACTCTAACAATTGATAGTCCAGTCAAACATGTACACAGACAAGTCATCAATAAGTAACAAAGATTGTGCAAGTCATCTAGCATGTCATGCAATACGAATCCATGTATCATGCTTATGTGTCAGGACGAATAATCATGTAACCATACATGTAAGGAATATATGAAATATGTATCAATATCTCCAAAGTAAATGACTGGTAAAAAAATATGCATATAAATACTGTAAATCAATAGGCAAGATATATTTGCCCGAGGTTCATCCAAAATTGAGCTGATACTGCAAGTATCAAAAGTCATATCCAAGCCTAGGCACAAGCTACAGTTGCTACGGTTCTCAAAAAATCTACCAATCACAAATCAGACAACCAGAAGTCAAACAACATATCCTATTACATAATTTATATAAAAACAAATCCTTATTAGGTTAATTTGAAAAATATTTAGTTGTTTTATTTGTAAAAAAACTGTTATAGCATTTACCAATTATGTGTCTATATATATATAACACAAAAAAGGGTATTTTAAATATAAACATAAATCCATATGAATAAAGTTCTTATTAATTTTTATTCACTAAAAATTGTTTCTAATTTGCTATTAGGAGTTTACTATGAAAATTAACTTATTTTATGTAATACACACATTTAGAAAATTTATTACTAATATATATATATATATATATATATATATATATATATATATATATATATATATATATATATATATATATGAGACATGTTTATTTTATTCTTGTTGTCTTCCTCTTACTTCTCTTCTCTTCTCTTCTTTTCTCTTCCTGTTCATGCAATAGAAGAGCCGCTCCACCCTCATAAGGAATTTGGTATATATATATATATATATATATATATATATATATATATATATATATATATATATATATATGAACGTATCAAAAAGATTCACTTTCGGAGTCATGTCGAAGTCTTGCTCCTACTGCACCATCTGTCACGACCCGCACCCGGATATTCGGGCACGAGTACGTGAGTACGTCCAGCCTACGCCTCAGTGTCGGCGGTAGTACGCTGTCTAGGTCATATTCACAGGTAATTTAAAATCTAGCTCATCCACAAGAATAAATAGGCAAGGATAATAACAGAAATAGGAATGCTAAGATTTCATAAGACAAATTTTGTGACATCCAAATCCACAGTTTAATACAGAAACAGAAGATAAATCGGGGACAAATCCGAGTATTATGCTGAAAGAAAATACTAGCTAACTGGCTATTACTCCTCAAAAGTAGTCTCCTGAGTAGGAACCGGCTCCTCAAATGTATCATCTGCTACCTCATATGGGCCATAAAAGGTGGGGGCATAGTCCTCATCATCGCCTAATATCAACGGATCCAGTCAGGAAAGGAGCAAAGTACCAATACACAACAAAGCTTAAACTAAATAATTATGACAAGTAGAAAAGAACTGACTAAATAAGTAGTAACATTAACTAAGAGTTAATTGCAGTAAATCAGGGATATGAGTAAGGAATATAATGAGACAAGAAAATGGAACTGCAACAAGACAAGAAACTATGTGTGTGTAATTGTGTATTTAGAATACATAGTCGGCATGTAGGGGGTTATAAGGCTAATTCGGCACGTCATAGACGGCTATCAGTCAGGAATAATCGAGATCCGGCTGATGGTACAGTCGCGTACCAACAGCTACTAGTCAGGACAGGGGGAAGGGTAAACTACATGCCTCCTAGTATTCTCCCTTCCGACACGAAAAGCAAGACATGAAATCCAAAATTCTAACACTATGTGTAATCATCCAATGGTACTAGTAGAGCAAGGAATTAATTATCACAATATAAAGAATAAACTTGAAGTGCAGGTACTTGCCTGATGTTTGGATTGTCAACTATGGTTCTGTCCTCAGGAAATTTCTAGATATGTCTCCGGATGCTGAAATAAATATTACCATCATGCTCAGAAGATATCAAATATCTAGAAATGCCTGTCCTTGAGTCCAATTTGGAGACAAGGGCAAAAACGGCAATTTCGGGTCAAAACGGGGTCCGCATGTGGGCCCGCTTTGCACCGAAAAACGTGTCAGGGTCAAAGGTCTCCAAATTCACCAAACTTAGTGTCAATAAGTCAGGAACGATGCTACGAACCCAACGGAACTTCCAAAATTGGATTCCGATGAGTCGATCACAAAATTGTCCGTCGAGCGGGGCCTGTGGGGTCCATGACACGCGATTTCGTCAACGTTCTCAGAATCGAACCAAACTTGGGTCACAGGACCAGCGTATCACTACGAGTCCGATGGCGCAAGTTTCGTTTCAATCCGACGTGTGTATAGAAAGTTAGGGCATGATTCAGAAAAGGCGAATACGGGACGGTGTCCGCGGATACGCGTTGATCACGGTGTGCACGCACACCCGAATCGACTTCTGCGAAATTCTACACGTTCGTATCAACGACGCGCACGTATCTGTAAAGACCGCGCGGGACCAAGTCGTCCCGTTTGGCAGGACGTACCCAGTTCCGGGGTGAATCGGGGCGTTGTTTTTCCTGTTTTTGGATCGCGGTGTGCGATCACCACAGGACGCGACACACCGAGCAGTTTGCCCGGGCATCGAGAGGGTCACGCAGGGTTCGCATTGCAACAGACGGAATTAAAAACGGGGCAACGAGCAGAAAGATACGCGTACCTGAACAGGGTCCGAAAAATCCAAAAAACTGTGTCCGACACGAGAGAGAATTAGGGTTAGGGCTACTGGTGTCACACCCCAGTCCAAAAATGCCAAGGGACTGAGCACGTGAGCAATGGCCAGCAGCACGCACCGATAGACAACCCAATTTAATGGATCCATCAGGGCATGCTTAAGCTGTAGTCTAGCAGTAATATGTTACAAGTCTCAGGTATTTCTAATCTCATCCACCAAATAAACACAGATTAATTGCCAGAAATAATGCAATGGAATTAAATATGCAATATCAAATAAGGTTATCTCGGGAAACAATCCGAGAATTATTCTGTTACATTTAAGGAAACATAGACTGGAAATAAAATAATAAAAAGGAAATACTGTGTAGCTGAAGCCGGTGCTCAGGTGAAGTCTTCGGCCACTATCTCGTCCTCAGTTCCGGGTTCTGCTCCAAGGAGTGCTCCTGTACCGTACGCCTCGGGGTAGTTCTCTGCGGCTATACCTGGGGACATAGTCCATTCCAGGTCCTCAGGGGACATAACAAGGTACATAAAATACAAGCCAAAACATATGCAGTGCAGCAATAAAATAAACAGCAGGGTAAATATGTAAACCAGCTAGTGATATGCAAGTGAGAGTTTTAGTCATACTCAGGCTGAGACTACTACAGGATCAGTGTCGAAGAAACCATAGCAGTATTTTCTCGAAGAGCCAGTAAGGAACCAAAGCTCTGTATCAGAGTCTAAGGCACCGCCAGATAAAAGTATTTATATTATATTATATTCAGCCTTGATATGATAATACTCTCCCCACCCCATGAAATCTCACGTCACAGTTCCAGAATATATCAGGTACAAGTCACGCAAGTTTGAACTAATGCAATGAGTCAGGCTAGAATCTAAGCATGTAAACTGGAAATGACATGAAAATGTAGCCTATACGGAATCACCAGGTATATCTCAGGCAATTCCGTCACATGAAGAGTGTCAGGTGTCCTGGGTTGAGCAGTTAAACAAGTTCACATATGAAGCTACAAAAATCAAGTAAAATACTATAACCAGAAATATCTGAGAATTGGCAAGCTTTACTTGCCCACTGATGTATAACTAAGTCCAGGAAATAGGTAGCAAAGCTGCATGTTTTGGCAAGGTACACTTGCCTGTGGTTCCGGCTATATTTGCAGTTCTGACTTCGGCGAAAATTGCAGGCGGTACTCCGGTTGCTGAAATAAACATCACCATCAGATCCAGAAAATATCAATCAGCTAGAAACGCCTGTCCTTGAGTCCAATTTGGAGACAAGGGCAGAAACGACAGTTTCGGGTCAAAACGAGATCCACATGCGGGCCGGGCCCGCTTTGCACCGAAAAAATGCGTCAGGGTCAATGGTCTCCAAATTCACCAAACTTAGTGTCAACAGGTCAGGAACGATGATACGAACCCAACGGAACTTCCAGAATTGGATTCCGATGAGCCGATCACAAAATCGCCCGTCGAGCGGGGCCTATGGGGCCCACGACACGCGATTTCGTCAACGTTCTCAGAACCGAACCAAACTTGACCCACAGGACCAGCGTATCGCTACGAGTCCGATGGCGTAATTTTCGTCTCGATCCGACGTGTGTACACAAAGTTAGGTCGAATTGCAGAAAAGGCGGATACGGGGCGATGTCCACGGATACGCGTTGATTCTGGTGTGCACGCACACCCGAATCAGCTTCCGCGAAACCCCACACGTCCGTATCGACGAGGCGCACGTATCTGTAAAGACCGCGCGCGACCAAGTCATTCCGTTTGGTGGGGCGTACTCAGTTCCGGGGTGAAACAGGGTCTGGTTTTTCCGGTTTTTGGATCACGGTTTGCGATCACCACAGGACGCGATGCCCCGAACGGTTTGTCCGGGCACCGAGAGGATCATACAGGCTTCGCAACGCAATTTACGAAATCGAAAACGGAGCTACGAGCAAAAAGTTACACGCACCTGAAGGGGACCCGAAAATCTGGGTCAAACCGTGTCCGACTCGTGTCGGACACGCGGATCGAATTAGGGTTAGGGTTAGGGTTTTGCTTGGGGATTCCGGCGAGGGCGGCGGAGACGGCGGCGTGGGGGGGGGCTGGCTGCGGCGGTTGGGGGCCGGGGACGGCGCGGCGAGGCGGCGCCGGGCTCGCGGCGGAGCTGGAGCTGGCGCGGGGGCTGCTCGCTGCTGGCTGCGGCGGAGGAGGAGGGGAGGATCGAGGAGCTGCGGGCGGCGGCGTCGAGGCGAAGGGGTGCTGCGGGTCCGGCGGAGGCGATGTGGTGGTCGGCGGCGGCAGGGTGGCTGAGCAGCGGCGGAGGGCGGAGGTCGTGGGAGTTGGAGACGGCGAGGGGGGGTTTAAAGGCGGCAGGACGGTGGTCGTGTCCGGAGAAGGCGGGGAGAGGGAAGGAGATGGCGGGGACGTGGGTGGCTGGCCGGGCGGCGCTGCGCCAGCGACGGAGGCGACGGAAGAGTCGGGGAAGAGGGGGTCGTGGGAGAGAGGGTGGGGGTCGGGTCGGGTTTGCGGGTCGGGCGGCGGCGGATCCGACCCGACCCGCTAGGGGCTGGGCTCGGGTTGGGCTGGGCCGGGCCGGCCCAACGGGCTGGGTAATAAAAATAAAATAATAATAATAATAATAATAATAATAATAAAATCAATAATTAATTAATAATTAATTTATTAAATATGTAAATACTTTTTAGGCATTTAAAAAATAGGTCCGGGGTCCGATAAATTCCAGAAAAATTGTCCTAAGTCCAGTTTTTCATTTTACATCCAAAAATATTATTTTCATAATATTTTAATATCATTTAATATCAATTAAAAATCATTGAATAATTAAAACCCTATTTATAAATTACAGAAAAATCCTAAAAAATTCCAGAAAATTGTGAAAAATCCAGTTTTTAAAATTTTGAAAATTCAGGGGGTTTACAATCTACCCCCCTTAAGAGGATTGCGTCCTCGCAATCAAAGAATAACCGGTCAACAGAGATGACGCGGTCGCAAGCATCGTTTGAAAACACATCACAAGAGGCTTCAGGGAAATACCGTTTCCCTAAAAATTGAAAGTTTACACTTTCCAGGAAAATCTAGTTAAAACTATAACTTTTATGAAAAACTATGTTGTTATTAACAAGTTGCAATTTACTAGGTTGAGGCTGAGGTCACGAACCAACGGGCACGAACTACGACAAGACTGGAAACAGATAACTATAAATCACTTACTCGCATCGGCTTCCTGCACAGTCATCGCGTAAGCCTGCTCTCGTCCTTGAGGTAGATTCCTCTGCTGTTGCTGAGCTTGCTGGTAGGGTGCTACTCGAGGTGCTGGTGGAGTTTGCTGGTTCGCCCTTGGTGCTCCTTCTCTATGCTCAGGGCAGTCTCTCACTGCATGCTGTCTGGATCCGCAGCCTAAGCATAGTCCGAGTTTACGTCTACATTCCTTCTCGACATGGCCTATCTTGCCGCAGTGGTAACAGGTAGGAAGGTAGAAGGTTTTTGGTGCTGCTGCTGGTGGCGAGCTTATTTGTTGAAGCTTTGCAGACTCCTCTTGTGCTGCTCTGGTTGGTGCGGATGTGGAGGGCCGCTTCAGTCTGGTCTCTCTCTTGGTGACGCGCTCTATGCGTCGAGCCGCAGCAAGAACGTCCGAGTATGATGTTGGTGCGACGGACCCAATTAGTTTCTGCAGCTCAATGTTCAGTCCGTCGAAGAATTTCTCGGCCTTCTCTTCCTCAGTCGGGATCAGGGTGGGGGCGAAGCGGCTCAGACGAATGAATTTTGCGTTGTATTCTTCCACTGTCATGGAGTCCTGAGTGAGGCGATTGAATTTGTCCCGCAGTTATGATCGAGCGATGGCTGGAATGTACATCTCCTGGAAGAGTCTGGAGAACTCCTCCCAAGTGACTCGGTCTTGTCCGAGTCGCGTCTCCTCGGATAGCCACCAGTGATGAGCATTATCCTTCAATTGCATTCAGACGGCAGTCATCCAGCGTTCTCGTGGAAGTTCGGCTGCTTCAAGTTGATGCCGTATGTTGGTGAGCCACTCGTGAACTTCTGTGGGCTCCTCTTTTCCGGAAAAAGTGTGGGGCTTCGGTTGGCGGAAGTCAGTGATTGAGCCTGTAGTTGGCCGTCGAGCTGGTAGGTTGGCCTGCTCCAGTGCAGTTACAATGCTGTCCCTCAAGAAATTAGCTTCGCGATGCTGAGCCTTGTGTTGGACTTGTTGCTGTGCTTGCATCATCGCGTAGATCATTTGAAATATTTGTTGCCCGTCGATTGGCTGTCCTGGTGGGAACACGGGCATTGGTGGGACGAACTGCGGCGGAGGTGGGATGTCATCGCGCCGGAATCGGGAGGTAGGTTGACCTGCCTGCTAGCTCTGTTGAGTTGGTGGAACTCCTCCGACTGGTGTCACTTCGTTGTCATAGGTGACACCTGTAGCTTGGGGTGTTCCGATGGGAGTCTCGTTGCATTCTTGTGGGTCCATTTCCCTGTATCCAAAATAACCAATAAGAGGCGCACATGAATCAAAGCAAGATGCAAGTTCAAGTTAGTTCGAATACGATACAGATATCAAAAATGATTCAAGCAAGTGGATGAGATCCTAAAACTTATCCTATCTTATTGCAGGCCTGTTCGGTCCCTAAGTTGAAACCGAACAATTTAGTCGTTGACCTGCATGGGCCACCACAAAAACCATGTCACGCCCCAGTCCCAAAATGCCAAGGGACTAAGCACGTGAGCAATGGCCAGCAGTACGCACCGATGGACAACCCAATTTAATGGATCCATCAGGGCATGCTTAAGCTGTAGTCTAGCAGTAATATGTTACAAGTCTCAGGTATTGTAAACCCCCTGAATTTTTAAAATTTTAAAAATTGGATTTTTCACAATTTTCTGGAATTTTCTGGAAATTTTCTGTAATTTAAAAACAGGGTTTTAATTATTCAATAATTTTTAATTGATAATAAACAGTATTAAAATATTATGAAAATAATATTTTTGGATGTAAAATGAAAAACTGGACTTAGGGCAATTTTTTTGGAATTTATCGGGCCCCGGACCTATTTTTAAATGCCTAAAAAGTATTTACCTATTAATTAATTAATTTCCTGATTTTATTATTATTATTATTATTATTATTATTATCTTTTATTTATTTTCGGCCCCCCAGCCCGTTGGGCCGGCCCAGCCCGGCCCAACAGCCCGAACTCAGACCCAGCCCAACTCCCCGCGGGTCGGGTCGGATCCGCCGCCGCCCGACCCGAACCCGCCGACCCGCTAGCGACCCAGCCCCCGTCCCCGCGGTTTCCGCCGCCCCGCCCGCGGCCACGACTCCGCCCCGCCCGCTCCGGCGCCCACGTCCACCCCCGACCTCCGCCTCCCCCGCCGCAACCGCCTCCGCCACAGCCTTTATAATCTCCCCCCCGATCCCCTCTCGGCCACCGTCACCCTCACCTCCCTAGCCACCGCCACGGTCGCCGCCGCCTCCGTCGACGCCCCACGCCGTCGAGCCCCACGCCACCCCGCCCAGCGCCGACGACCACCCGGCTCTCCCTCCTCTCTCCTTCCCTCGACGACGACGAGCTCCGGCAACAGCAGCAGCCGAGCGCCGCCTCCTGCGCCGCCGCGAGCCCCCGCGCCGCCCTCCGCCGCAGAGCCCCGGCCCTCCTCCGCCGCAGCCCGGCCGCCCTCAGCCGTCCCCGCCGCCGGCTGAGTCCCTGAACCATAACCCTAATTTCTTCGAATCCGCGTGTCCGACACGAGTCGGACACGGTTCGACCCTGATTCTCGGGTCCCCTTCAGGTGCGTGTAACTTTTTGTTCGTAGCTCCGTTTTTGATTCCGCAAATTACGTTGCGAAGCCTGTATGACCCTCTCGGTGTCCGGACAAACTGTTCGGGGCATCGCGTCCTGTGGTGATCGTACACCGCGATCCAAGAACAGGAAAAACCAGACCCCGTGTCACCCTAACTTGGTGTACACACGTCGGATCGAGACGAAACTTGCGCCATCGGACTCGTAGCAATACGCTGGTCCTGTGAGCCAAGTTTGGTTCGATTCTGAGAACGTTGACGAAATCGCGTGTCGTGGGCCCCACAGGCCCCGCTCGACGGGCGATTTTGTGTTCGGCTCATCAAAATCCAATTCTGGAAGTTCCGTTGGGTTCGTATCAGCGTTCCTGACCTGTTGACACTAAGTTTGGTGAATTTGGAGACCGTTGACCCTGACGCGTTTTTCGGTGCGAAGCGGGCCCACCGGCGGACCCCGTTTTGGCCCGAAACTGCCGTTTCTGCCCTTGTCTCCAAATTGGACCCAAGGACAGGCGTTTCTAGCTGATTGATATTTTCTGGATCTGATGGTGATGTTTATTACAGCAACCGGAGTACCGCCTGCAAACCCAGCTGAAGTCAGAACCGCAAATATAGCCAGAACCACAGGCAAGTGTACCTCGCCAAAACTTGCAGCTTGCTACATATTTCCTGGACTTGGTTATACATCAGTGGGCAAGTAAAGCTTGCCAATTTCTCAAATATTTCTGGTTTAGTATTTTACCTGATTGCTGTAGATTTTTATGTAAACTTGATTAACTGCTCAACCCAGGACACCTGACACACTTCATGTGACGGAATTGCCTGAGATATACCTGGTGATTCCGTATAGGTTACATATTCATGACATTTACAGATTACATGCTTAGATTCTATCCTGACTCATTGCATTAGTTAAATCTTGCGTGGCTTGTACCTGATATTCTGGAACTGTGACGTGAGATTGCCTGGGGTGGGGAGAGTATTATCATATCAAGGCTGAAAATAATATAATGAAAACACGGTTATCTGGAGGTGTCTTAGTCTCTGATACAGAGCTTTGGCACAAGTTCTGGCCCTCTCGAGAAATACTGCTATGGTTTCTCCAACACTGATCCTGTAGTAGTCTCAGCCTGAGTATGACTAAAACTCTCATATTGCATATCACATAGTTGGTTACTTAGTTTACCCTGCGAATTATCTTATTGCTGCACTGATATTCATTATGGCTTGAGTTATTTCTGTACCTTGCTATGTCCCCTGAGGACCTGGAATGGATGATGTCCCCAGGTACAGCTGAAGAGAACTATCCCGAAGTGTACGGTACCGGAGCACTCCTTGGAGCAGAACAAGGAACAGAGGACGAGATAGTGGCCGAAGACTTCTCCTGAGCACCTGCTTCAGCTACACAGTATTTCCATTTTCAGTATTTTATTTCCAGTCTTTTCTCCTTAAATGTAACAGAATAATTCTCGGATTTGTTTCCCGAGATAACCTTATTTCATATTGCTTATTTAATTCCATTGCATTTATTTTCTGGCAATTAATCTGTGTTATCTGTGGATGAGATTAGAAATACCTGAGACTGTAACTTAGTATTGCTAGACTACAGCTTAAGCATGCCCTGATGGATCCATTAAATTGGGTTGTCCATCGGTGCGTGCTGCTGGCCATTGCCACGCTTCTCCAGTCCCTCGTCATTTTGGGACTGGGGCGTGACAGGTATTTCTAATCTCATCCACCAAATAAACACAGATTAATTGCCAGAAATAATGCAATGAAATTAAATATGCAATATCAAATAAGGTTATCTCGGGAAACAATCCGAGAATTATTCTGTTACATTTAAGGAAACATAGACTGGAAATAAAATAATGAAAAGGAAATACTGTGTAGCTGAAGCCGGTGCTCAGGTGAAGTCTTCGGCCACTATCTCGTCCTCAGTTCCGGGTTCTGCTCCAAGGAGTGCTCCTGTACCGTACGCCTCGGGGTAGTTCTCTACGGCTATACCTGGGGACATAGTCCATTCCAGGTCCTCAGGGGACATAAGAAGGTACAGAAAATATAAGCCAAAACATATACAGTGCAGCAATAAAATAAACAGCAGGATAAATATGTAAACCAGCTAGTGATATGCAAGTGAGAGTTTTAGTCATACTCAGGCTGAGACTACTACAGGATCAGTGTCGAAGAAACCATAGCAGTATTTTCTGGAAGAGCCAGTAAGGAACCAAAGCTCTGTATCAGAGTCTAAGGCACCGCCAGATAAAAGTATTTATATTATATTATATTCAGCCTTGATATGATAATACTCTCCCCACCCCATGAAATCTCACGTCACAGTTCCAGAATATATCAGGTACAAGTCACGCAAGTTTGAACTAATGCAATGAGTCAGGCTAGAATATAAGCATGTAAACTGGAAATGACATGAAAATGTAGCCTATACGGAATCACCAGGTATATCTCAGGCAATTCCGTCACATGAAGAGTGTCAGGTGTCCTGGGTTGAGCAGTTAAACAAGTTCACATATGAAGCTACAGAAATCAAGTAAAATACTATAACCAGAAATATCTGAGAATTGGCAAGCTTTACTTGCCCACTGATGTATAACTAAGTCCAGGAAATAGGTAGCAAAGCTGCATGTTTTGGCAAGGTACACTTGCCTGTGGTTCCGGCTATGTTTGCAGTTCTGACTTCGGCAGAAATTGCAGGCGGTACTCCGGTTGCTGAAACAAACATCACCATCAGATCCAGAAAATATCAATCAGTTAGAAACGCCTGTTCTTGAGTCCAATTTGGAGACAAGGGCAGAAACGACAGTTTCGGGTCAAAACGGGGTCCACATGATGGCCCGCTTTGCACCGAAAAATGCGTCAGGGTCAATGGTCTCCAAATTCACCAAACTTAGTGTCAACTGGTCAGGAACGATGATACGAACCCAACGGAACTTCCAGAATTGGATTCCGATGAGCCGATCACAAAATCGCCCGTCGAGCGGGGCCTGTGGGGCCCACGACACGCGATTTCGTCAACGTTCTCAGAACCGAACCAAACTTGACCCACAGGACCAGCGTATCGCTACGAGTCCGATGGCGTAAGTTTCGTCTCGATCCGACGTGTGTACACAAAGTTAGATCAAATTGCAGAAAAGGCGAATACGGGACGATGTCCGCGGATACGCGTTGATTCTGGTGTGCACGCACACCCGAATCAGCTTCCGCGAAACCCCACATGTCCGTATCGACGAGGCGCACGTATCTGTGAAGACCGCGCGCGACCAAGTCATCCCGTTTGGCGGGGCGTACTCAGTTCCGGGGTGAAACAGGGTCTGGTTTTTCCTGTTTTTGGATCGCGGTGTGCGATCACCACAGGACGCGATGCCCCGAACGGTTTATCCGGGCACCGAGAGGGTCATACAGGCTTCTCAACGCAATTTGCGGAATCGAAAACGGAGCTACGAGCAAAAAGTTACACGCACCTGAAGGGGACCCGAAAATTAGGGTCAAACCGTGTCCGACTCGTGTCGGACACGCGGATCGAATTAGGGTTAGGGTTAGGGTTTTGCTTGGGGATTCCGGCGAGGGCGGCGGAGACGGCGGCGTGGGGGGGCTGGCTGCGGCGGTTGGGGGCCGGGGACGGCGCGGCGAGGCGGCGCCTGGCTCGCGGCGGAGCTGGAGGCGGCGCGGGGGCTGCTCGCTGCTGGCTGCTGCGGAGGAGGAGGGGAGGATCGAGGAGCTGCGGGCGGCGGCGTCGAGGCGAAGGGGTGCTGCGGGTCCGGCGGAGGCGATGTGGTGGTCGGCGGCGGCAGGGTGGCTGAGCAGCGGCGGAGGGCGGAGGTCGTGGGAGCTGGAGACGGCGAGGGGGGGTTTAAAGGCGGCAGGGCGGTGGTCGTGTCCGGAGAAGGCGGGGAGAGGGGAGGAGATGGCGGGGACGTGGGTGGCTGGCCGGGCGGCGCTGCGCCGGCGACGGAGGCGGCGGAAGAGTCGGGGAAGAGGGGGTCGTGGGAGAGAGGGTGGGGGCCGGGTCGGGTTTGCGGGTCGGACGGCGGCGGATCCGACCCGACCCGCTAGGGGCTGGGCTCGGGTTGGGCTGGGCCGGGCCGGCCCAACGGGCTGGATAATAAAAATAAAAATAATAATAATAATAATAATAATAATAAAATTAATAATTAATTAATAAATAATTAATTAAATAAGTAAATACTTTTTAGGCATTTAAAAAATAAGTCTGGGGTCCGATAAATTCCAGAAAAATTGTCCTAAGTCCAGTTTTTCATTTTACATCCAAAAATATTATTTTCATAATATTTTAATATTATTTAATATCAATTAAAAATTATTGAATAATTAAAACCCTGTTTTTAAATTACAGAAAATTCCCAGAAAATTCTAGAAAATTGTGAAAAATCCAGTTTTTAAAATTTTGAAAATTCAGGGGGTTTACAACTGGCGGCTGGCCGGAGATCCGGCGGCTCTGCGGGGGGGGAGACTAGCCGGAGGGGACTGGGCGGCGCCGGCGAGGGCGGGCACGGCGCCGGCGGCTGCCGGAGCGGGCGGGGACGGCCGGCAGCGGCGCTGGGAGGAAGAAGGGGGAGGTCTGGGGAGACGGCCGGCGCTGAGGCGCTGCGGGAGGCGGCTGGGCGGCCTCGCGGGGGTGGCGCCGGTTGCTGCCGGGCGGAGCGGCGTTGGGCGGAGCGGCACGGTGGTTAGGGCGGCGGTTCGTGGTCGGGGTGGGCCGGAGAAGAGGGTGGCCAGGGGGTTAAGTAGGGCAGGCGGCGGGGAGGGTCAGCCGGGAGAGGCGGAGGAGGGGGTCGTCGTGGCCGGGGAGTGCGGGCCGGGCGGTGACGTGGCCGGGCGGAGCGGCGGGCGGCGCGGCCGACGGAAGCGGGGGCCGGAGCGGATCGTGCGGGGAAGTGGGGGTGTGGCTAGCGGGTCGCGGGTGCGGGTCGGGTTCGGGTGGACCCGACTCGACCCGATAACTATACGGGTTGGGCCGGATGGGCCGAGGGTAGGTGGGCTGGGCCGGGCTAGGTATTTAAGTAAATAAATAAGTAAATAAATAAATAAATAATTAATTAATAAATAAATAAATAAATAGTTTTTAGGTGATTAAAAATAGGTCCTGGGCCCAATAAATTCCAGAAAAATTACCCTAAGTCCAGTTTTTTATTTTACACCCAAAAATATTATTTTCATAATATTTTAATATTATTTATTATCAATTAAAAATCATTTAATAATTAAAACCCTGAATTTAATTACAGAAAATTCTCAAAAAATTCCAGAAAATTGTGAAAAATCCAAATTTAAAATCAGGGGGTTTACACCATCGAATCAGAGGGTTCGCATGAGGGCCACGCGTGGGACCCCCGCGATCCAACGGTTGGAAGCAAAGAGAGAGAGAGAGAGAGAGAGAGAGAGAGAGAGTCAATTTTTGTTCACCAATAGAAAATATACACGTGGCATCTTTATCCAAACAAAACCATCTTACAAGTGGTTTTGTTCACCAACCAAAGTGGTTTTGATTTTGAAAATACCATGTGTACATTTTCTATTGGAGAATGAACAAACATTCTAGTATTTGTGGGTGAACAAAAATAAATTTTATATATATATATATATATATATATATATATATATATATATATATATATATATATATATATATATATATATATTCTCTTTTAAGTATATTATTTTGATGATTTCAAAGTTATATAGTTTTGTATATTTATTAATTTAAATACTAGTTGATTTTACCGAAAATTGTCCCAACAAAATATTTCTATCAGCAATTAACTGACTAGAAATTGTGGATATATTGATGATATACTTAATCACTATTGTTATAATTAATTCTATTTCTATCAGCAATTTTTACTCTAAACCCCCTCCTGGTTTTGTCCAAAAATTAGTGTCAATTTTTTTTTTTTAGTGACTCAACCTTGTATTCTTCAGGATTCAAACAACAAGCTTTGCCGTCTACCAAATAAAATAGTGAATGACACATTCCAGTGTGTGTGGATGATAGAATATTATCGTTGGATGGATATGGACTTTTATGGCAGAAATTTGCATACTTTAGTTAGTTATTGAATAAAATTAATTGATGTTTGAATGCCGATGTTGGTTAGGATCGAATTTCGAATTTAGAAGAGTTGTGCACTTGATTTAAAGAGAAACTTAATTAAGGAAGTATTTAATAGCTAATTTGATGTACCATTGAAAGGTTGAATCAATTTACATTGATTAGAATGGAAATAGTTTGAATTTGAATTGGTTAAAAAATGAAAAGAGTTTGATTAGAATATTAGATTTAAAAAAAAAAAAATTGAATGCAGATTTATTAGAAATATTTAGAATTCATTTAGAAATTCCTTTAGAAATCAATTGAAGAATAATGAAGATTTATGAAGAAAATATTAGGAAAATATTTGAAATGATTTGGAAAATAATTGAGGAGATTTGATATGAATTGATATGTTTTAATAAGAAATTTTTTTCGTTTGGTGTAATGGAATTACAGTATAGAATTTTTGAGAGGGAGGGGGTTTTCTAGTATAGGATAATCAATGACTAGGATTATTTAAGAATTGAATGCTTTCTATTTTTGGAGATTTGATTGTGATTTGTGGAGGAGATTGACTAGGATTATTTAAGGATTGAATGATTTCTATTTTTGGAAATTCAAATCATGGAAGAAAGGGTGTATGGTTCATGGGCTCATTATTATTATTATTATTATTATTTACCATACTAAGTTATTATAATTAAATACTAAAATAGAAAATGGTCTATAGCTAGTTAACTATAATTTAGATCATTAGGCGACAAATATTTATATAAGGTAATAATAATATTAATAATAATGAAAAAAATTAAATGGATAAAAAATCTAAAATTTAAAAGAAATTTTCTGAAGTGGTCTACACTCATAATCAATTCCTAAAATAGAATATTTAATTTAAATTCTAGTGAATGCAGAATATTGGTAACAGAAAATTTACTGTACCGATAATAAATTTATATTAATTAAATATACCGATAGAAGTTTGAAATTTTTGAAATTACGATACATATCGTCAACTGAGTTGGCGAAAATATGAAATAATATTATTTTTTTATATTTTCAAATTTTTGCTAACTGGGTTGACAAAAATTTGGGTTTGCCAAATTTTCGCCAACCGAGTTGGCGAAAATATGCCAAAGATTTTTTTTTGGGTTTTTTTTCGAATTTTTTTGTTTTGTTTTGGGTTTTTTTAAGGTTTTTTTTGTGTTTAGTTTTATTTAGGTTTAGTTCTATTTTAAAAAAGTTGTTGTAACAATAATTTTTTTAAATAAATTAGAAAAAAATAAAATTTAACATCCAAAATAAAATATGTTATCATTGAACAAAAAAAAAAAAATCTACCGTAAGAATATTACGTTTGCCGTCGAGCAGACTTCGAACGGCCATAACTATTTGTTTTAAAATCGTTTTTCGTCAAACAATAGGTCGATTTGTATGTTTTCGACAAGAGTAACACAATTCGTGTAGAGAGAATTTTCATTCAAAGTAAGACGTACATGTTACATGCAAAAATATAAAATATAAAACTTTAAAGTATCATAACTTTTGATTGGGAGATCGAAACAAGGTCCAGTTTGTGCCAAAATGACCATATGAAAAAGTACTTCGGGATAAACAGTTTTACCATTTGACGGGCTTCCAAAATTTTTAGAATCGCAAAAAAATGATGTTTCGACCTCCAAATTTTACTTTCGGTAATTTTATTTTTGATTTTTTTACAGAAAATTTACTGTACCGATAATAAATTTATATTAATTAAATATAACGATAGAAATTTAGAATTTTTTTAAATTCCGATACATATCGAAATTTTGGAGAACTTGATTTTCGCCAACTGGGTTGGCAAAAATTCGACTTTTGGGCGGAAATAGACAGATTTTCGTCAACTGAGTTGGCAAAAATTTGGGAGCCCCCGGCATTACCACCTATTCGCATATCTTGACAACTCCATCAGCACCGATGCTATCTCAAGTAGAGGACAGTCAAGGAGGTGGTGATGATGCGGCCCCGGAGAATACACGAGAAAAGAGGGACCGACTCAATCTAAGAGAGATTGATCGTCCGAACTATCGAGAATTAGCCAACAGAGATTGATAAAATTGTTATATCAGTTACTATTGACATACAAACTTACTATTAACATACCTATAAAATAAACCTAAAAAAAAACCCACAAAGAAAAAATAACACAAAAAAAAACAAAAAAAAACCAAACCAAACAAACCCCTAAACAAAAAACCAAACCAAAAAAAACAAAGGACCCAATTTTCGCCAACTAAGTTGGCGAAAATTTGGTTTTTTGTTTTTTGGGTTTTTTTTTGCCACGTCGAATTTTTGGTCGGATTTTCGCCAGCTGGGTTGGCGAAAATCAAGTTATCCGAATTTTCGCCAACCCAACTGGCGATTCCTATCGTAATTTCAAATTTTACCAAACTTCTATAGCTATATTTAATTAATATAAATTTATTATCGGTACAGTAAATTTTTTGTATTGCTAATGAATGCTATTTTAGGATAAAATTAACGGTTTTTTTAAATAAAGTAATATATTTATATATAATTACAAGAAAGAGGAGAAGTTTGGTAAAATTATAGGGAAGGGGAGAACTCGCCAACTGAGTTGGCAAGTTGTTGGGGCCCGCCAACTCAGTTGGCGGGTGGGAGTTGGGACCGCCAACTCAGTTGGCGGTGGGAGTTATATATATATATATATTATTTCTTTCTAAATCAATTATATTTTATAAATGGATAATAACAAATTATCTATTATAATATTACAAAAAAATTACATTGATAATATCAAAACAAAAATATTTATTAAAAATTTTAAATCTAAAAATTTAAATAATAGCAAAAAATATCAAATAAATAGTATTATGGGATATTTTAGCAAATGCCCCTACAAAAAATATCAAAAGTAGTATATACCCTACTAAAAAATAAATAAACTAGCAAATCCTCCAAAAATAAAAAAAATCGGTTAAAAGAGTGCGGATATATCTTAAAATTTTATCTATATATATTTGTATAGATAAAATTTCACTTTTATAGATTTATATAGATATATATACAATTATCTATATATATTTAGAATTTTACTAATTATGTAGATATATATAGATAGATAATTGTATATATTTAGAATTTATATTATCTGTATACAATTATCTAATATTATCTGTTAAACAAAAAAGTGAAATTATCGGTTGTCTAATATATATTATCTATATATATTAGATAATTGTATATTAGTGAAAATTATCTAATATATATTATCTATATTATCTGTTAAACAAAAAATATCTAACAATTATCTAACATATTTTTTGTTAGATAATTATGTAGATATATACAAATATCTAACAAAAACATATGTTAACAAATATATATATATATATATATATATATATATATATATATATATATATATATATATATATATATATATATATATATAAGTGAAATTCTTTAGAAAGAAATAATATATATATATATATTTTGGAGGATTTGCTAGTTTTTTTTTTTACTAGGGTATATACTACTTTTGACATTTTTTAGGGACATTTGCTAAAATATCCCATAATACTATTTATTTGATATTTTTTGGTATTATTTAAATTTTTAGATTTAAAATATTTAATAAATATTTTGTTTTGGTATATATAAATATATTACTTTATTTAAAAAAACCGTAAAATCAATTTGCAACGCAAAAGATGTGCGGTTCAAAAAATCCATTATGCATTCCTAAAAAAATTATATTTAATTAAGTTACTAATAAGTACATGTCTAAAAATATACGTACATTTATACTAGTAAACATAAACATAGTAGAGATTAGTGTATATATATATATATATAATATATATATATATATATATATATATATATATATATATATATATCCAAAATCCAAATAAGAAAATTTATATATTTTGACAGGAGGATCTTTCCTTTCTTTCCGGCCTCCTTTAATAAACAGCTTTTGGATATATATATATATATATATATATATATATATATATATATATATAAATAAATGAGACGTATGTTTATTTTATTCTTGTCATTGTTTGCATAATATTGGGGAAGGATACAATATGCAATTCATTGTCATCGTCTTCCTCTTACTTCTCCTCTCTTTCTTTTATCTTCCTGTTCATGCAATAGAAGAGTCGCTCCACCCTCATAAGGAATTTGGTATATTTCTCTCTCTCTCTTCTCTCTCTCTCTCTCTCTCTCTCTCTCTCTCTATATATATATATATATATATATATTTTTTTTTCTGTTATTAATATTATTTTGATGATTTCAATGTTATATAGTTTTGTATGTTTACTAATTGAAATATTAGTTGATTTTACCGAAAATTGTCCCAACAAAATAAAAAAAAATTAATGTCAATTTTTTTTTGGTCATTTCTAAAGATACATCAATATGTGCTCAAGACAGTCCAATTTTTTTTCTTTTTATTTATAAATTTGTTGCCGAAAAAATTTATTCTGTGCTGTCCATTTTTTTAGAACTGTCATATTTTTTGACAGTCCTAACAATTTGAAGCACTGTCAATATTGTTGGACAGTCCTAACAATTTGACAATCCTTCCAGTAGGACTGTCAATTTTGACAGTCCTTCCAAAATGATATATTATTTAGGACTGTCCATATTTTTGACAGCTCTTCTAATAAGAAGGACTATCAAAAAATTTGACAATCCTTAGAATAATATCTAGGTCGACGAAACGCGCGGCCGCGCACAAGGGCGAGTGTCGCTGCTGCTGCGGAGTAGGAGTTGGAGCCGCTACTACTACAAAGGAGCACTACCAGAAAAAGTCAAATTAGTAACGTCAAAAAACGTCGCTAAATGATAAAAAAAAAGTCGCTAAATGATAAAAAAAAATTCGCTAAATGATAAAAAAAAATTCGCTAATCACGTTAGCGACGTAATTAGCGACGTTTTACAGAAGTCGGAACTCAGCACGTCGCTGAAAGAAAAAACGTCGCTATACCGACGTTTTTTAGCGACTTAAATGTGTCGCCAAATTAGCGACGTTTAGCGACGCAGCATCACTAATTAGCGACGTAAACAAACGTCGCTAAACGTCGCTAATTAGCGACTTATATAGCGACGTGATAGCGACGTCTTTAATGACCTGGCAGTACTGCCATGTCAGCAATTTGCGACGTACAGCGACGTATTTAGCGACGTCATTAGCGACGTCTATTAATGTCGCTAATTAGCGACGTATTTAGCGACGTGTATAAACGTCGCTAAACGTCGCTAAATACGTCACTAATTTTACAGAAAAATAAATAAAAAATACTGAATTATTTCCAAAGTATTATTCCTGCAATTTATGAATTTCTAATTAAAAATAGACCCGGAGCAACCCTCCGTTGAATTCTCTGGGTTCGCCGACTGGAACACTCAACACCGGTAAATTAACATCATTTAATATGAATAAAAAGTATCACAGTCATACAATATACACAAATATTATAGACAGACCTGAAGCAACCCTCCATTGAATTTTTTGCGTATGAAATAACACAAAAAGTATATAAAATATCACAGTCACACAATACACACAAAATAAAAGTATCACAGTCACACAAAATGCATAATATATAAGTATCACAGTCACACAATGGGCATAATATATAAGTATCACAATCACACAATAACCACAATAAAAGTATATGAAACATCACAGTATCAAACTCGAGGATATCCAATACGATGGGGCACATACCAGTCCCTCAGATACTGTGCATAAACAGCGTCTATGTAATCAATCTCCGCTATAGGTGCTGGATGACTGGAACTCCCCATCTGAGATACAGCCGCTATAGGTGCTGGGTGACTGGAACTCCCCGTCTGAGATACAGCAGGTGGCATCTCTTCCTCCTTAACAGTAGGAGGCATCACTTCCTCCTTAACAGTAGGAGGTGTCTCTCTCATGGGTACCATCTGGTAAGATAGATGAAAACAAAGAATATAATTGATAACAGATATTAATTAAGACATACCCTTAATAATGCGGAATGGAAGAATTAGATGACTCACAAAGCCGATCCCAAAAAATTAAAATAAAACTCTGTTTTTGTTGTTGCAACAACCTTACAAGGAGCTCGTACCCTTTCCAAAATTTTGTGTTACGATATTCAACCTCACCGTGTATCAATCCAAATTGATGTCATGCAACATTTTGTTTATCCAAATTCAACCTACATAGACTTGTGTTATGATATTCAACCTCACCGTGTATCAATCCATAATGTTCCAATTTTTAATCTCTGATTACAAAGAAATTTATGAAAGAAAACAAAATAGTATAACCAGTTTGAGATCATATAGTGATTTTGCTTACTTGAATTTGTGAATCTCACTAGCAGGTTATGTATTACTATGAGCATGGAAAGAAAGCCTAATACTTACTCTGAGATCCTTAAACGATACAAATAGCTGCTTCCCAATGAGACTTGTGAACCCTCTCCCATTGAGATTCATGAATCCTCTAATTAAACACAACTATGGGGGAAAATAATGTTTTACCTGGTTATTATAACATAGTTAACCTTCTTCACAATCCTAAGGTACAGAATTAGCAATTAAGAATGTGGATAAATACAAATAACTCTACTTTATGCTCTACTATACCAATTCAAAAATCCCATATTGAGCCAAGTAATTGAAAACCAAATGTAGAGCTGATAGGCCCAAACAGTGTGTATTTGTCGTTGATCTCTAGGAATATTTAGTCCAATCGCTTTAAATTTTTTGATACGCAATGTGAAAGAAGTGAGGATATTGGCCATTGCACTTTGGGGATATGTCTGATGACATATCCTTCTATTTACCCAAGTCAACTTCTTGTTCTCATATATGCCATTCCTAATAAAATTCATAGCTATCAAAAAATAATATGTAACCTGACCATATCTGTTCAGTGTATTGTTTGTTTCTTCTTTTGGTAGAAAAGTAAGCATTGTTGCATTCTCAATCTATGCATTTAATAGCCTTTCTTGTTTAAGGATAACTTTAGTTTATATCCTACTTAGAAGAAGCTAAGTTCACTGGCCTGAAGGGTTGCTCAAACTTGCCAAGGTTACAAATCTAAAAGGAAAACTAAATTGTACAACGTATGACATGAACTAAATTGTACTGATTGACATAGCAAAAATTCTCATATTGATAATTTTTACTATATTGATTTGTAGTAACATGTTAGCTCATTCTTTATCTTATACTCTCTTTTCTCGGTTAGTTCAGTCAGCTAGTTTTTTCCATTGAAGATATTTACATCATAATGAATTCATTTCATCATGGTGTTGATATTTTATGTACTCTTATTGCAAATAATATAATAACCACATGATGTTTCATTATACCAAGCTTTGATACAATCTTGTTTTTTCATGTCTCAACCATGTTATTTTTCAAATATCGGTAGGCATTAGAGAGATGTAGGAGAAGAATAAGATATGTTAGTTTGCTCCAGAAACTTATTTTGCCAATTAGTAGTAGTCACCATCTCTTCTTCTTCTTCTTCTCCTTCTCATATATCATTGCCTACCGACATAAAAAACAACAACGAACATTCGTCCTATTTTGCCTTGAGTTTCTAAATGGAAAGCAATTTAAGTTAAATGGCCCGGTACCAACTTATAAATCTTTTGTTCTGGATGGTAGTTAGAACATGCATTAGCGTGTGAGGAAGATTCAAAAGTAACATATTGCATGTTGTCTGTCACATTTTATACGCTCTAGTATACCAATTCAAAATCCCATAATGAAACTAATTAATTGAAAACCAAATGAATAGGCTGCCCAAAGCATGTGTGAGGAGTATTTATTGTTGGTCTCAAGGAGTACTTAGATTACTTTAAAAAAAATTGATATATGATATGGAAGGATTGAGGATACAAGGCTATTGCAAAAGGGGGTGACAAGTCTAATGACATATCCTCTAATTAAACCAAGTCAACGTTTCATTCTCATATAGACTTGTCTAGGTGAGGCAGCCGGTCGCATTTGGATGATAAACTTTATATCCAGGTCCGACTCGTGATCCTGCTTGGTCAAAACTTTAATTCTTACCGTTTCTTAGTATTTTTTGAGATCTCTCTAAAATATGATCACGGATACCTATGTCCTCTCTATAAACGCTCATCTTGGGTAATAATTTTCGTGTTTATTCCCAACAATAAGGCTGCTACACATGGATGATAAGTCTGATGGCATATCCTCTAATTAACCCAAGATAACTTCTCATTCTCATATATGCCATTCTTTTTTAAAATTTGGCTTATCCTGACACATACTTATGAATGTGATAATAGTTGATAGTTGTCTACATTTTGCAAAAAAAATCTTAGAATATCTACGAAGTCATTATATGTCCAAGTTGGATTACATTAGCCAAATAAATTGTATCATTTTGGACATTCAAAGACATGAATTGGACTCCGGCTCTTGCAACATTATTTATAAGAAATCCTAGCTAGAGAATCATGGTTCATCGATATCAGATATCCTTCATTCATAACCCCAGATCAAAAATCCTAACCCTAACCCCAGGTCAAAAATCCTAACCCTAACCCTAACCCAGGTCAAAAACCCTAACCCTAACCTTAACCCTAGGTCACGTGTGTGTGTCGTGTCAGTGTGCATGTCAGTGTCTGTAACGTGTGTGTCGTGTCAGCGTCAGTACCATGTGTGTCCTGTGAGAGAGAGAGAGGGAGAGAGAGAGTTTATCTAGAGGAGGAGGAGGAGGAGGAGGAGGAGGGGGGGAGGACGCTGCCGGAGGGGGGAGGACGCGGCTAGAGGGGGGTCACCGGGAGGGAGGAGGGGGCGCCGGAGGGAGGAGGGGAGCCGGAGGGGGAGGACGCGGCCGAGGGGGGTCGCCGGAGGGAGGAAGGAGGAGCCGGAGCGGGAGAGATCGAGAGCGGGTTTGAAATTTGGGAGAGGGAGAGGGAGAGATCGAAGAAAATTGGGGGAATCAGCCCTAATTTAGAATTTAGCGACGTTTTAGCGACGCCAATAATGACGTCGCTAATTTAGCGACATCTTAAACGTCGCTAATGACGTCGCTAAATGTCCAAAATATATACGTTGCTAAAAACGTCGTTAAACGTCGCTAAATAAAATATATTAGCGACGTTTAGCGACCTAAATTAAACTTATAGCGACTAATCTTTTAAAAACTGAATAAAAGTCGCTAAACGTCGCTAAATGTCGTCAATTAGCGACGTCTAGCGACGTTTTTACATGGAGTCGCTAAATTAGCGACGTTTTTACATGGAGTCGCTAAAAAACGTCGCTAATCCCGCTTATTCTAGTAGTGGAGGAGGCCGCCGACGGGGACAACAGACCCGCCTCCTCGGCCTGCCGCCGCCTCCTCCTCCTTCTCCCGCATCGCCTCCTACTACCTCAGTCGCCGCCTTCTCCTCACGCCGCCGCCTCCTCTTCCTCTTTCTGCCGCCGTCTCCTTCCGGTTGGATTAGAGTTTTGGGAGGTTTGGGAGAGGATGGATAGTCCAAAACAAATTTTGGATTGTCCTGAATAAAATTTTACAAAATTTTGAGCTGCTACTGAGTAATAGATTATCTTGAACATATATTGATGTGCCTTTAGAAATGAATGACATTTTTTCTTTATTGCTCAACCTTTTATTTTTCAGGATTCAAGCAACAAACTTTGTCGTCGTACCAAATGATGTCCTCCCTAACTAAACTTGAAAATTTTCAAAAATAAAATAAAATAATCTCAGAATTATTTCTCTAATTAATTCATATATGTAAATTTTTGCCATAATCTCAATTATTTATGCAGGTGAGATTCTTTTGTATAAAAAACTCAAAACTGTCCATAAAATTTCTCCTATAAATAGTCCCAAATCTCAACCGCCCCCTAAATTCCAAGGGCTGAGAGGTAGAGTTCTCTCCTCGCTTCCCTAGAGGAGAAAAATACGAATACTTAATTTGTAGCCATATATTCTAATATCGGATTTTTTCGTTTAAAGTAATAATTTATAATATAATTATAAAAAAGGGGGAAAATTGGGGGGATTTGCATATGGGGGGACCACTCGCCAACTTAGTTGGCGGGGTACTGAGTTGGATAGCATCTCGCCAACTGAGTTGGCGGGGCGCTCTCCTCGAGAGGCCGCTCGCCAACTCAGTTGGCGAGCCGCTGACCATTACTTTTTATCCGTTGCACAACGGATACATTTTACCCCTATAAACAATCCCCCAAACACTCCTCACACAACACATTCTCCTCATCACACAACACATTCTCCTCATTCTCCTCCTCACACAACACATTCTCCTTCTCACACAACACACCCCCAAACACAATTCTTTTTCTCCTCCTGATATTTACTGGCGATGGCTACCCGCAATGACGGTTGTATTCCTGGCGGACCGACTACCGCGCTTATTATTAAGCAACGTGAAGACCACATTTCTAGTCAAATATTTACTGGCGAGGTAATTTTTGAAATTACTAGTTGCCAACTTTATTAATGCATATGTTTTTTTATAATGCATATGTTTACTTTATTAATGCATATAAATTTAAATACAAAATATAATGCATATATTCTTTATAGTTATACGACCATGATCATGCTTTACGAACCCGGATCCATGTACATTGGCGGGCCGAAAGGAATTATCGTACGTGGGAGCTAAATTCGGTCCAAAAGGCTTTGGTGGAATCCTTTGGATTCCACTATATAGATCGTGTTAGATATTTAATCCACGATCTTCATTTAGTTGTAAGCCTTGCGGAGCGTTGGTGGCCAGAACGCAACACTTTCCAACTCCCATTCGGCGAGATGACGATCACCCTTTTTGATGTGGCGAATATACTAGGGTTACCTATTAAAGGTAACGCTATATATTTTGATCCGCACTTAAAGGGATCTGATCTGATCCGGAGGTATCTCGGTGTTAGCCCTCCTTCATGTATAAAAGACGGCAATTATGTGAAATTTACATGGCTCCGTGGCAACTTTATGGACCTACATCAAACTATTGATGGGGTGGTTGATGTAGATGAAATTCGGGTATATATTTTTATTAGTAAATTTATTTATTACTTAATTTAGTGGTGCAATTCTATATAACACTTAATAAATCCAGGTCATTCGTTGCACTAGAGCGTATCTGCTCTGTTTATGTGGTGCAATTCTATTTTTTGATGCATCGGAAAATATGATAAATGTGCAGCTTTTACCATTCTTGGATGATCTGACAAAACCTACTAAGCATGCATGGGGAGCTGCTACTCTTGCCTTTTTGTACGCCAATCTGACAGAATTTGTCAGATCCAATCGCAAGAGTATTTGTGGATGTATTTTACTGATACAGGTATGAATGAAAGACCTTAAAAAGTTAGAGTAATTTTATACGCAAATTTTGTTTGTACTAATGTCATATTTTTGTTTTATAGTTCTGGTCCTACGATCACTTCTATATTGGTAGGCCTGTTACCAGCATTCTCAGTGATGTTGGAGTATTTCCAGTTGCTATGCGCTGGCCTACAGACGTAGTGGATTATCAACACTACCAATACAGGACTGTATCACTATATCGTAGCCAATTTGATACACTGTAGTATAATGAGATAATTTTTAAATATGCAATAAATATCTTTAAATTATTTAAGTTTTGATCGTAGATAAACATCACATCTAATTGATACAATATCTTTAAATAGGTAACCTGGTTACCGTACTCATGTGAACCTGATGCTCCAGAAATCAAGATGACATCCTATGCATTTACTTTACACAGATGTCATATTATATATGATCGGTTCACCATGTACCATCCGGCAGACCGTGTTCTTCGGCAATTCGAAATGGCCCCAATAATTCCCGATGATCCACCGACAGTCGGTTATGAGACATCAAATGCATTAAAACGAATCATTGGTCTCGTTGCTGACTGGAATAATCGGTTCGAGAATTATAGTGTGAGGGACATGTCTTCCAGACTAAATTCTGCTGAGGAATGTAAGTAATAAGTTACTCATTATTCGTATTGATTTAGTGTAAATAGTTTGCTAAAATTTTGTTTACATTTTGCAGACATATGTAGCCTGGACTACAGGCAATGGTGGGGATGCCCTCTTATGAGCAACCGATTATACCACTACGAGGAGCAAAGGTTCAAGAGTAGATCCGTAGACGATTCTACTATGCGTGCTTTTGTCGATGGAATGCATGATTTGGTATGACTTCATTTTACTTTCAAAAATACATATACATAGATATGATAAATATATTAATGTACAAGTTTCATATTTCAGAGTGGTGTATACCGGGAATATTTACAACGACCTCATATGGAGGAACATGTGACTCGTCGTCTTATGGAGGAACTTGTGACTCGTGTTGAGCATCTGGGTATTGGACGGGAACCGGAAATGCCTCCAGTACAATCCCGTCTTCCACCGGACTATCCGACCGGCTTAGTACGACAGAGACACTCTCGTCGTCTGTAAACTCCCTGAACTTTCATAATTTTAAAAACTGGATTTTTCACAATTTTCTGGAATTTTCTGGGATTTTTCTGTAATTAAAATCAGGGTTTTAAATATTAAATAATTTTTAATAGATATTAAACAGTATTAAAATATTATAAAAATAATATTTTTGGGTGTAAAATGAAAAACTGGACTTAGGGCAATTTTTCTGGAATTTATCGGGCCCCGGACATATTTTTAAAACACCTAAATTTATTTATTTAATTATTTAATTATTTATTAAATATTTACTGATTATTATTATTATTATTATTATATATTTTATAACCACAACCAGCGGCCCGCTGGACCCGGCCCACCGGGCCCAGCCCCAACCCGGCCCAGTACCCGCCCCAGCGGGTCGGGTCGGATCCGCCCGCCCGAACCCGACCCGACCCGGCGCCCGTCTCCCCCACGAACCCCAGCCCCCCCGCGTTCTCCGGCGGCGCCCGCGTCCGGCGCCGCTCCACCCGCCACGCGTCGCCCAGCCCGCCACCCTTGCCCACGACCCCGGCCACCTCGCCCACGTCCTCCGCCATCTCCGGCCGCCCAGAACCCCTCTCCGCCCTATTTAAACCCCCGTTCCCCCTCTCGGCCTCGTTCCACCACCGCCGTGACCACCACACGCCTCCGCCTCCGGCGACCCGCTGCCAGCAGTCGCCCTCCGCCTCGCCTCCACCGCTGCACCCTCCGTCGGCCAGCCCCCTCTTTCCTCCTCCCCGCTCGACAACAGCCGCAGCCAGCCCCTCCAGGCCGCTCGCCTCCGCCTCCGGCGACCCGCTGCCGGCACCGCCCTGCCCCGAGCGCCGCTCCGCCCTCCGCCGCAGCAGCCCAGGCCCCTCCGCCTCAGCCGACCGCCCAGCCGCCGTCCCAGCCACCGGAACCCAAACCCTAACCCTAATTTGAATTCCTGTGTCCAACCGTGTCGGACACGATCAAGTTCGGGTTTTTCGGGTCCCCTTCAGGTGCGTGTAACTTTTTGCTCGTAGCTCCGTTTTCGATTCCGCAAATTGTGTTGCGAAGCCTGTATGACCCTCTCGGTGTCCGGACAAACCGTTCGGGGCATCGCGTCCTGTGGTGATCGCACACCGCGATCCAAAAACAGGAAAAACCAGACCCTGTTTCACCCCGGAACTGAGTACGCCCCGCCAAACGGGACGACTTGGTCGCGCGCGGTCTTCACAGATTCGTGCGCATCGTCGATACGGACGTGTGGGATTTCGCGGAAGCTGATTCGGGTGTGCGTGCACACCGGAATCAACGCGTATCCGCGGACATCGCCCCGTATCTGTACTTTCTGGAACGCGCCCTAACTTTGTGTACACACGTCGGATCGAGACGAAACTTGCGCCATCGGACTCGTAGCGATACGCTGGTCCTGTGGGTCAAGTTTGGTTCGATTCTGAGAACGTTGACGAAATCGCGTGTCGTGGGCCCCACAGGCCCCGCTCGACGGGCGATTTTGTGATCGGCTCATCGGAATTCAATTCTGAAAGTTCCGTTGGGTTCGTATCAGCGTTTCTGACCTGTTGACACTAAGTTTGGTGAATTTGGATACCGTTGACCCTGACGCGTTTTCGGTGCAAAGCGGGCCCACTTGGGGACCCCGTTTTGACCCGAAACTGCCGTTTCTGCCCTTGTCTTCAAATTGGACCCAAGGACAGGCATTTCTAGTTGATTGATATTTTCTGGATCTGATGGTGATGTTTGTTCCAGCAACCGGAGTGCCGCCTGCAAATCCAACTGAAGTCAGAGCCGAAATCAGAGCCGGAACCACAGGCAAGTGTACCTTGCCAAACCCTGCAGCTTGCTATTTATTTTCATTGACTTGTTTATACATCAGTGGGCAAGTAAAGTTTGCCATTAGCAGTAATTCTTGTTCTAGAACTTGCCCGAATTCTTGTTTAAATGCATATAAACCTGTTTAACTGTTAAAACCTAGGACCGAGTGGCGTACTTAGCGTCCGATTACCAGTCGGGTGCCAACTCCGTACGCGGAGTTGTGTAACGTCACATAGACATGGATATCGAGACCCGATAGTGTTCGTACTTGTCTTATCAAGTACCCCAAAACCCAGGACACTTGACACTATTCATGAGACAGAGTCTTCCTGAGACATTCATGGTGATTCTGTATAGGATACAGGACCGACAGAGATATTTTATAGACAGTATGACTTGTTGCATTAGCTATAATCCCGCTGACATGGACATGAGATATTATGGTCATGATATGCGTGATTACATTGGGTGGGGAGAGACACACAGGCTACAGGTTGATTTTATATTATGCCGGCGTCGTAGTCTCCCATTGAGCTAGACAACTACATGATATCACTGCTACCGGCTCCCCGACACAGAGCTTGTAGTAGTTTCAGCCTGAGTTCCTGTACTGCTCTCATACTGCATATCACTTAGCTGGTTATATAGTTCACCCTATTGCTTATTTATTTCTGTATTGCTTATATTTTGGCTTGTATTATCTGTACCTTGCTATGTCCCCTGAGGACCTGGAATGGACTATGTCCCCAGGTATAGCCGAAGAGAACCATCCAGAGATACACCGTATAGGAGCACTTCCAGGAGCTGTACCAGGATCTGAGGACGAGATCGTACCAGAGGACTTCTCATGAGCAGTGGCTGTATGTAGTCAGTTATTTCTATTTCCAGTTGTTTATTTCCTGTCTATTTGCATTGTTGTACCAAACATATTCTCGGATTGTTTCCCGAGATATTTATGTGAGATCTGATAGTTATTCTATTGCATTATTTCTGGCATTTAATCTGTGATTATCTGTTGTGGATGAGATTAGAGTAGATTAGTCTGTGACCTGTAACAATTGCTCTATTTTCTGTTAGACTACAGCTTAAGCATGCCCTGATGGATCCATTAAATTGGGTTGTCCATCGGTGCGTGCTGCTGGCCATTGCTCACGTGCTCAGTCCCTCGGCATTTTGGGACTGGGGCGTGACATGGTTTTTGTGGTGGCCCATGCAAGTCTACGACTAAATTATTCGGTTTCAACTTAGGGACCGAATAGGCCTGCAATAAAAATAGGATAAGTTTTTAGGATCTCATCCACTTGCTTGAATCGTTTTTGATATCTGTATCGTATTCGAACTAATTTTGACTTGCATCTTGCCTTGATTCCTGTGCGCCTCTTATTGGTTATTTTGGATGCAGGAAAATGGACCCACAAGAATGCAATGAGACTCCCGCCGGAACCCCACAAGCTACAGGTGTCACCTACGACGACGAAGTGACACCAGTCGGAGGAGTTCCCTCAACTCAACAAAGCCAGCAGGCAGGTCAACCTACCTCCCGATTCCGACGCGATGACATTCCACCTCCGCCGCAGTTCGTTCCACCAACGCCCGTACTCCCACAAGAACAGCCGATCGACGGGCAGCAAATATTCCAAATGATCTACGGGATGATGCAAGCACAGCAACAAGTCCAACACGAGGCTCAGCGTCGCGAAGCTAATTTCTTGAGGGACAATATTGTAACTGCACTGGAGCAGGCCAACCTACCAGCTCGACGGCCAACTACAAGCTCAATCACTGACTTCCGCCAACTGAAGCCCCGCACTTTTTCTGGAAAGGAGGAGCCCACAGAAGTTCACGAGTGGCTCACCAACATTCGACATCAACTAGAAGCAGCTGAACTTCCAAAGGAACGTTGGATGACTGCCGTCAGAATGCAGTTGACGGATAATGCGCATCACTGGTGGCTATCTGAGGAAGCACGGCTCGGGCCAGACCGAGCCACTTGGGAAGAGTTCTCTAGACTCTTTCAGGAGATGTACATTCCAGCTATCGCTCGATCAGAACTTCGGGACAAGTTTAATCACCTCACTCAGGATACTAAGACGGTGGAAGAGTACAACGCTGAGTTTATTCGTCTAAGTCGCTTCGCTCCAACATTGATCCCAACAGAAGAAGAGAAGGCTGAGAAATTCTTCGACGGACTAAACATTGAGCTACAGAAACTAATTGGATCCGTTGCACCTACTTCGTACTCGGACGTCCTTGCTGCAGCGCGACGCATTGAGCGCGTCATCAGGAGAGAGACTAGTCTGAAACGGACTTTCACTTCAGCACCACAGGAAGAAGTTGCAAAAAGACCTCACGTACACCAGCCACCAGAAGCATCTCCACAGGCAATACCTGTCTGCCCATATTGTCACAGGCGAGGTCATATAGAGAATAAGTGCAGACGAAAAATGAAATTATGTTTGGCTTGCGGATCCAGTCAGCATTTACTGAGGGAATGCCCTGAGCGTCGAGAAGGAGCACCAAGGGTAAACCAACGAGCGTTACCAGTACCGAGGGCAACCTCTCCAGCATTGGAAGTACCGCAAACGGAAGTTCAAGAAATCCTACCACCAGCTCCAGGAGGGTATCAGCCGAGGCCACCCTTGATACCCCAGGAACTACTCTTCCAGCAGGCTCAACAGCAGAAGAATCGACTGCAAGGACGAGGACAAGCCTACGCGATGACTGTGGAGGACGCTGATGCGAGTAAGTGATTTGTAG
This sequence comes from Iris macrosiphon, assembly GCA_036927795.1. Taxonomy (NCBI): domain Eukaryota; kingdom Viridiplantae; phylum Streptophyta; class Magnoliopsida; order Asparagales; family Iridaceae; genus Iris; species Iris macrosiphon. Next base: position 132,586 of record JAYESA010000453.1, read on the forward strand.
TTATCCGTTTCTAGTCTTGTTTTAGCTCGTGCCCGTTGGTTCGTGACCTCAGCCCCAACCTAGTAATTTGTAACTTGTTAATAACAACCTGGTTTTTCATAAAAGTTATAGTTTTCACTAGATTTTCCTGGAAAGTGTAAACTTTCAATTTTTAGGGAAACGGTATTTCCCTGAAGTCTCTTGTGATGTGTTTTTCAAACGATGTTTGCGACCGCGTCATCTCTGTTGACCGGTTATTCTTTGATTGCGGGGACGCAATCCTCTTAAGGGGGGTAGATTGTAAACCCCCTGAACTTTCATAATTTTAAAAACTGGATTTTTCACAATTTTTTGGAATTTTCTGGGATTTTTCTGTAATTAAAATCAGGGTTTTAAATATTAAATGATTTTTAATAGATATTAAACAGTATTAAAATATTATGAAAATAATATTTTTGGGTGTAAAATAAAAAACTGGACTTAGGGCAATTTTTCTGGAATTTATCGGGCCCCGGACCTATTTTTAAAACACCTAAATTTATTTATTTAATTATTTAATTATTTATTAAATATTTACTGATTATTATTATTATTATTATTATATATTTTATAACCACAACCAGCGGCCCGCTGGACCCGGCCCACCGGGCCCAGCCCCAACCCGGCCCAGTACCCGCCCCAGCGGGTCGGGTCGGATCCGCCCGCCCGAACCCGACCCGACCCGGCGCCCGTCTCCCCCACGAACCCCAGCCCCCCCGCGTTCTCCGGCGGCGCCCGCGTCCGGCGCCGCTCCACCCGCCACGCGTCGCCCAGCCCGCCACCCTTGCCCACGACCCCGGCCACCTCGCCCACGTCCTCCGCCATCTCCGGCCGCCCAGAACCCCTCTCCGCCCTATTTAAACCCCCGTTCCCCCTCTCGGCCTCGTTCCACCACCGCCGTGACCACCACACGCCTCCGCCTCCGGCGACCCGCTGCCAGCAGTCGCCCTCCGCCTCGCCTCCACCGCTGCACCCTCCGTCGGCCAGCCCCCTCTTTCCTCCTCCCCGCTCGACAACAGCCGCAGCCAGCCCCTCCAGGCCGCTCGCCTCCGCCTCCGGCGACCCGCTGCCGGCACCGCCCTGCCCCGAGCGCCGCTCCGCCCTCCGCCGCAGCAGCCCAGGCCCCTCCGCCTCAGCCGGCCGCCCAGCCGCCGTCCCAGCCACCGGAACCCAAACCCTAACCCTAATTTGAATTCCTGTGTCCGACCGTGTCGGACACGTGTCGGACACGATCAAGTTCGGGTTTTTCGGGTCCCCTTCAGGTGCGTGTAACTTTTTGCTCGTAGCTCCGTTTTCGATTCCGTAAATTGCGTTGCGAAGCCTGTATGACCCTCTCGGTGTCCGGACAAACCGTTCGGGGCATCGCGTCCTGTGGTGATCGCACACCACGATCCAAAAACAGAAAAAACCAGACCCTGTTTCACCCCGGAACTGAGTACGCCCCGCCAAACGGGACGACTTGGTCGCGCGCGGTCTTCACAGATTCGTGCGCATCATCGATACGGACGTGTGGGATTTTGCGGAAGCTGATTCGGGTGTGCGTGCACACCGGAATCAACGCGTATCCGCGGACATCGCCCTGTATTCGTACTTTCTGGAATGTGCCCTAACTTTGTGTACACACGTCGGATCGAGACGAAACTTGCTCCATCGGACTCGTAGCAATACGCTGGTCCTGTGGGTCAAGTTTGGTTCGATTCTGAGAACGTTGACGAAATCGCGTGTCGTGGGCCCCATAGGCCCCGCTCGACGGGCGATTTTGTGATCGGCTCATCGGAATTCAATTCTGAAAGTTCCGTTGGGTTCGTATCAGCGTTTCTGACCTGTTGACACTAAGTTTGGTGAATTTGGATACCGTTGACCCTGACGCATTTTTCGGTGCAAAGCGGGCCCACTTGGGGATCCCGTTTTGACCCGAAACTGCCGTTTCTGCCCTTGTCTCCAAATTGGACCCAAGGACAGGCGTTTCTAGCTGATTGATATTTTCTGGATCTGATGGTGATGTTTGTTCCAGCAACCGGAGTGCCACCTGCAAATCCAACTGAAGTCAGAGCCGAAATCAGAGCCGGAACCACATACAAGTGTACCTTGCCAAACCCTGCAGCTTGCTATTTATTTTCATTGACTTTTTTATACATCAGTGGACAAGTAAAGTTTGCCATTAGCAGTAATTCCTGTTCTAGAACTTGCCCGAATTCTTGTTTAAATGCATATAAACCTGTTTAACTGTTAAAACCTAGGACCGAGTGGCGTACTTAGCGTCCGATTACCAGTCGGGTGCCAACTCCGTACGCGGAGTTGTGTAACGTCACATAGACATGGATATCGAGACCCGATAATGTTCGTACTTGTCTTATCAAGTACCCCAAAACCCAGGACACTTGACACTATTCATGAGACAGAGTCTTCCTGAGACATTCATGGTGATTCTGTATAGGATACAGGACCGACAGAGATATTTTATAGACAGTATGACTTGTTGCATTAGCTATAATCCCGCTGACATGGACATGAGACGTTATGGTCATGATATGCGTGATTACATTGGGTGGGGAGAGACACACAGGCTACAGGTTAATTTTATATTATGCCGGCGTCGTAGTCTCCCATTGAGCTAGACAACTACATGATATCACTGCTACCGGCTCCCCGACACAGAGCTTGTAGTAGTTTCAGCCTGAGTTCCTGTACTGCTCTCATACTGCATATCACTTAGCTGGTTATATAGTTCACCCTATTGCTTATTTATTTCTGTACTGCTTATATTTTGGCTTGTATTATCTGTACCTTGCTATGTCCCCTGAGGACCTGGAATGGACTATGTCCCCAGGTATAGCCGAAGAGAACCATCCAGAGATACACCGTACAGGAGCGCTTCCAGGAGCTGTACCAGGATCTGAGGACGAGATCGTACCAGAGGACTTCTCATGAGCAGTGGCTGTATGTAGTCAGTTATTTCTATTTCCAGTTGTTTATTTCCTGTCTATTTGTATTGTTGTACCAAACATATTCTCGGATTGTTTCCCGAGATATTTATGTGAGATCTGATAGTTATTCTATTGCATTATTTCTGGCTTTTAATCTGTGATTATCTGTTGTGGATGAGATTAGAGTAGATTAGTCTATGACCTGTAACAATTGCTCTATTTTCTGTTAGACTACAGCTTAAGCATGCCCTGATGGATCCATTAAATTGGGTTGTCCATCGGTGCGTGCTGCTGGCCATTGTGCACGTGCCCTGTCCCTCGTCATTTTGGGACTGGGGCGTGACATCGTCGTCGGCGGGATACTGCTGGAGCGGGCCCGAGTGACCAGTATGCTGGAGGGATCCCGAGTTACCAGTATGCAGGAGCGGACCCGAGTTACCAATATGCTGGAGCGGGCCCGAGTGACCAGTATGCTGGAGCGGGCCCTAGTTACCAATATGCAGGAGCGGGTCCGAGTGGCCAGACTGCTGGAGATGAAAGCTACCAGATATTCACACAATTTTTTTTGACTCCATCAGCACCGCTGCCTACCCAAACTCAACAAGACGAGGACGAGGATTAGTAGAAAATTTGTAACATTGTATGATTACAATTTTTGTATGATTTGTAATGGTTTTTTATTACAATATTTGGGTATTGAACAATTCTATTTTAATCTCTCGGTAGACTAGTACATCTTCTTCGGTTGTGTCCCATAGCACCACAATTACTGCAACGTAGATCTCTTGTCGATGAATCCCGGGGTTTGATGAAGTTCTTCTTTGGTCTTCCGGCTTTGCGTCTTACATCTGGCACCCCAATTTGTCCTCTTACCAAAGGACCTTGGATCTCTTAGGGAACTGGAATTGGCTCCATTTTTGGCGCGTATACACTTTTCAAGTTTTGCGTCGAAAATACTGCAGGATAAAAAGTATCAATACTAATATTGCAATATCTACAAACAAAACATGCATGTATATATGGTATATAAGTATGGTACCATCTAAAATATGTACAAGATATGTCAGTTATATGAACAATATAGGTTCTACTTGTTGCTCGGTCTATTATTTCAAACTTATAACTATCAATAGCTAATATTTCTAGGTGGTTCTTCTCTTTGATAATAGAAGCCATATTTTTTAACATCTTTGGACAATAATCTGTGTCTATATTTTCAGCAAACTTTCTACGATTGTCATGAAGTGTAATAATCTTGGCTCTAATACCATCGAGAAGTATTATTATTGGCTTATCTCGTAATTTCTTAATCCAGCTATTGAAACATTCAGCAAGATTAGAAGTGTTAATATCTAATCTAGGACAAGTAGCATACGCTGTTATCCATCGACGACTTTCATCGTTTACACCAATAAGCCAATCGTACAACATTATGTTCTCGGCTTTAATTATATCAAACACACTCTCTGCATCTGTTTTATTATATGATCTAGCAAGCGAGTCTAACAAGCGTTGAAATACTGGTTCTTTTAAAACTTTTTTCATATTTTGTTTAAAATGTTGAATACAAAAAAAATGAGGAGATGCAGGAAAAATAGCACGAATAGCATTTATTAATCCCTTTTGCTTGTCAGATATAAATGAAATTGTACTCCAATCATTAAAACAACTTTCAAAAGATATTTTAAGAGAATTTAAAAACCAAGACCAAGAATCATTATTCTCACCTTCAGCAACAGCATAAGCTATAGGATATAATTGATAGTTAGGATCGTGAGCACAAGCAATAAATAAGATACCTTGATATTTAGACGAAAAAAATGTAGCATCAGTACTAATAATTGGTAAACATCCACTTAAAAATCCATCAATACATGACTTAAAACAAATAAAAATTCGTTGGAAGCTATTGTTTTCGGCAGTTTTAATACAACATGTACTACCTGGATTTGTCTCCATAATTCTATAACAATACTCCTCAAGACTGCGTATGCCTCATCATAACTACCATTAATTTCAGCTAATGCTGTCTCTCGGGCTCTCCATGCTTTGGAATAACTAACTTGTATACGGTGCTCCATATATATATCTTTAACAATTTGTGATGGACTGTATGACTGGTTATCTCTAATAATGTCAATTATCATGGTCTTAATCCATAAAGCGGTAGCTAGTCGATGACGTCCTGTACTAAGTCTTCCTAAACAAGAATGACGATTTTCTAATGTACTAACTTTAACTATATCGCCATTTCCAATAGATTTGACATATACTCTCCAATTATAATTCGGTTGATCACAACTATATATAATTCCACGAGCATTATTCATAAGACTAGCTGAACAACTAAAATTATATTTAATTGCTAAATTACTTATAAAGCTTCTAAAGTGAGAACGACTAGGAAATGATTGTCCCTTAAATAATTCATCAGTGATAGCTTTTATAACATCCTCATCTACCGTATAATCTACATTTTCAACTAAATCATCACTATTTCTATCGTCGTTGTCACTATCATCATGGTTAGATTCATCTGATGAATGACCTTCTTGGATAAATGAAACTATTTGTTGAGAAGAACTAGCACCCGAACTAACATGCTGATATTCAGAAAAATATTCATTATTTCTACTATCTAAGGTTGTTGCTACTTTAATAACATATATTTTTATATACCGTGATTGTGAATTAATCTCAAGAATATAATTCCATGCATCTTCACTATCTATCAAAAAACAATTAGAACAAAAAATAGACTTCAGAATAAAATCATAATGAATAGAACAACGTTCAATAATATGATTACGTATATTTTCAAAACTAATATTCGGATAAGTTAAAAAAATTATACTTTCTCCTCCTTCGTAATTTAACCCATTTACTTTACCGCCGTGCGAGCATACAATTCTTACGCTACGATCCATGATGGTTGAGAACTTTTGCTACAGAAAACTCAAATGAACTTTAGCTGCAGGCAGAGAGACAGAGAGAGTGTTGGAGAGTTTGCTAGAGGGAAGAGAGGAAATAGAGGAAGTAGATTGAGTGTGAGATGATTTGGTTGAGATAGGTAATTTATAGAGGGAGAATGTAATAGCCGTTGTTGTTAATAGCCGTTGTGGAACGGTCGGAAAACGGATCCTTACTCGCCAACTCAGTTGGCGAGCATATTGCAACGAGTCTAAGCCAACTCAGCATGACCCGCCAACTGAGTTGGCGAGCAGCCTCTCGAGGAGAGCGCCCCGCCAACTCAGTTGGCGAGATGCTATCCAACTCAGCATCCCGCCAAGTAAGTTGGCGAGTGGTCCCCCCATATGCAAATTTTCCCAACTTTTCCCGTTTTTTATAATTATATTATAAATTATTACTTTAAACGAAAAAATCCGTTCTAATATATGTCCCAGGTTGGCAAAATATAAAGTAATTAATTAGTAGTTTAATTAATAAATAGACTTCTTTTAATATATACTGGTTACTTCCACGTGTGTTATACGTAAAAAAAATGGATTATTTATACTAACTATCCCTATATTTTAGATTTATAACACGGATATCCCTGCTTTTAAAAAAAGTTAAAATGACCACCCATAATTTTTGTTTTATTATACAGGATATCCTTACTTTAAGATAAAAATAAAAAGTTATAACACTAACTATCCCTATTTAAAAAAAAAAAATTTCTAAAGGGAGGAGAGGGGTGGTCAGTTTAATTTATTTAAAAATATGGGTACCCCGTATTATAAACCAAAAATATATGAATAGTTGGTGTAAATAACCCAGAATCTATGATATTATTAAAAAATTAGATAAAAATTTAAATTATGTTAATATATTTTAATTATAATTTATTATAAATATGTTTTTAGAATTTTGGATATATATTTAGTTAGATAATATTTAAATATAATTTATGTATTAAATATATTTTAGGTTTTATATATGTTCAGGTAGTTAGAAGGATTTTAAATTTTTAATGTGAGAAGAGAACTAATTTTTTAATTTTCTTTAAGATAATTATTGATGATAGTATTTTTATATTTCTTATTTTTAATGTGAGAAGACAATAATATTTTTCTTATTTTTATATTTCTTAATGATATCCTAACTTATCAGCATAGGATAACAAGTTGCTAAAATTTTATTTGTTAGACAGGATAGAATAAAAATTCGATAATTTTAATAGTTAGGCAAGCTATTTGTAAATCCGAGAAAGTTCAGAGTATTTAGATGCAAAATCCCGTTTTAAGAAAAAAAAAGTATTTCGTGCTAGCTTCCATTTCTGGCCAAGCCAAGCAAAATTTCTTTTGTCGTGTATTGTTTAGGTCTATTTTAAAAATCCCGTTTTTGGGTGTTTTTGAACCCACCATTTATGAAATATTTTAAAAATTATTGTTTGTTAATATTTTTGAGTTACTGATTTTGGCTGGATCAAAATTTTTACAAAATCTGTGTAATATAATTTTATGTGTCTTTATAAACACCCTAAATCGAACAACAATATATTTTAATTATAACTACTAATATTTTATAATTTTTTGAGCAATTTTTATTATTTTATTATATCTATATCCTCCTAAAAAATATTTAATTATAACTACCAATATCGTACGATATTTTTTTTTTCATCTGTGTTTCTCTTCCACTTCTTCCAAATTATGGCTACTTTCTCCGATAAGTTGTTAAAATATTTTTTCTACTTTCATCCAGACAGGGCCGGTCCTGAGCTCACAGGGGCCCGGGACGAACTTTCAAAATGAGGCCCCATACATAATGTAAAAAAAATAAAACAAAAGTAAAATAAAAAATATGCCTCCACCAAGATTCAAACTAGGAAGCTCTTATGTGCAAGTCTAATGTAACAACCACTACACAACAATTGCTTTGTGATAAGAATGGTCAATGGTAAATACTAGTTCTATTTTCGGTACAAAATTATTTATATATTTAAACCAAAAAATATTTTGGACCTTTCTGGCCCATGGGGCCCTGGGCGGTCGCCCTGTCAGCCCTGGGCCAGGACCGGCCCTGCATCCAGACGTTTATATTATTTTATGAGTTTCTATTATTTTGATTAAATGTCCAAACTTCTCTTCTAATTTTATCCAGACATTTCTATTATTTTGTATATTTTTATTATTTTATTTCTATATGGATACACACACACACACATATATATATATATATATATATGTGTGTGTGTGTGTGTGTGTGTGTGTGTGGATCCAATGGTCCGGAGAGACAGTGCTCCTGCGGGACTCCGCAGATGGGACTCCCGATCCACTTCATATATATATATATATATATATATATATATATATATATATATATATAAAGCTGTACATGTGGTTGTTCCGTCGCTAGCATGCTCATCGCCACCGCGCTTGGAATTCTCATCTTAGCTTAGTATTAAATACTCTTTATATTAGGTTTCTGTTGATTGCAGATTTACAGTATAATGCTCTGTTTGATGCATCCTATAGGAATACTCTTTATATTAGGTTTCTTTTGATTGCAAGATTTACAGTATAATGCTCTGTTTTAGGCATATGTCTTTTTATTGACACTAGTTCTTTATTTTGTAGTTATATGATATATGAAAGGAGGCGACCAAAGACTTGGAATTAGGGGAAGCAAAGCTTCAACAAGCAAGTCCTGACTTCAAACAAAGCTGTTCACTTCATTGATTTGAGTCCACTTTATCAGAAGAATAGTTTTCTTCCTCGTGTCGACCAGGAGTCGGTTAACTAGTCAAGAGAGAACTTTCAGGACTAAGACGAAACCAAAAGGTTCCTACAAGTGCCGTGATGAGATCTTTATTCCATTTCGGCTTAGTCAATCAAAGAGGCAGAGTGTCCTCTGTCCTTAACAAAGAAAGATTTGCCAATCCTCTAGTTGCTGGAACAAACTCTCCCTTATAATCCTCTCTCCTTTAATCAAACTGGTCAGACTCTAAAGACTAATTAGTTGCGTTATCCGAGATCAAATCTTAATTAAAGTAAATTAAAAAAAAGTTGCCAAAAAAGTTGCCACCAAGACTCGAATTAAGAACCTCTAATGTAAAGGTCAAACACACTAACCACCGCACCACAATTATTTTGTCTTTAAAGAGCCTCATGGTACATACTAGTTCTATATTAGATACAAGATTATTAATATATAAATATTTAAACTGATTTTTTGGGGCCCTTCTAGTCCGTGGGTCCTGGACGCTAATTTGATAGTTCCTTGTATACCACTAATAGATAATATAGTAAAATTTTAAATATAAATTATATAGGTAACAAATAGTTATTTCGTTATCATTTAAATTATATATTTATTATCTATATATAAATACCTATATAGATAATTTGTTATTTAAAAAAAATCAAACAAATTATTTTATATTTACAATTTTCAAATATAAATTACATAGATAATTTTGTGTTTAGATAATAACAAATTATTTATTAGTGATATCAATAAAATATCAATTTTAAATTTTAAATCTAAAAAACTTGTTAGTTGTACACAAAACTTTATTTTTTTATATTGCAAATAGAATTTTTTTAATAGACAAATTATCTATTAGTGATATCAAAAAATATATTAATTTCACTATATTATCTATTACTGTTATTTCAAAGAAAAAGTATATATTTTTATATATTTCATTCATTTATAAATAATGGTAGTTGGGAGACAATAGACTCAAAGACATGTAATACAGTGTGTAAAAAGTTTAAAATATTACGTTGGATCCCAAACGTTACGTCGGAAATTAGAAAAAAGAAAGAAAAATAAAAAGAAAACTACATGTTGACGTATGGGATTCTAAATTATGCTGTGGTACAACGGGGCGTTCTATTTTTTAATATTTTATTCAAATATTTCAAAGACTTTTGAATGTTTTATAAAAAAACTAGAAGTCATCTTCAAGAACATCATGCATTAGGAATTATTTTCTTCTTCTTTTATTCTTTCATTTATGAAGACAAGCAACCACCCCAGGAAATTAATTAAATCTTGTAGGTCACACCACCCTCCCTTGTGTCTTTTTGTCAGAAAGATGAGACATCATTTATTATTTCTAATTTGTTTGTCTCTACAAGGGTTTTTTAATAGGGAAGGAAAAACGCGTAGTGAATGTGACTGTTATTTTATGGATTTTATCTTCAAAAAGATGATAATAATAAAATTGATAGCTTAGTCTCTACTTGCACAAAATCAGTCAATTAAGTGGGGCCCGCGGGTTGGGTTGGGTTTGGTTGGGTTGGAATAGTTTGGTTGGTTTGGTTTAATTTGATTTATTTAATAATTTTTTTTAATTAGTTATATTTTGTTTTTTTATTTAGTTTTTTCTATTTAGTTTTGTTTTGGATATTGATTTTTTTATTTAGTTTAGTTTTGTTTTGGATTTTGATTTTTTTTTTATTTTGTTTAGTTTTGGATTTTGGTTTGATTTTTATTTGGGTTTGAAATTTGGATTTTGGTCTGGTTTGATTTTGCGCGCGTGACATCCTCCGACCCTGACTTTGCGGTGACATTTCTCCTCCGTCGCTCGACCAAATTCTAATTTTTCTTCGCTGGTACGTTCACAACCCTACCCTCTTTAATCCTCTTCAAGTATTTTAATTTTAAACGAATTATTTTAAGAGAGAATCGAATCAAAAGTTGGACGAAAACTTATTTTTCAAAACTGTCAGATTTCAGTCCAACTACCTTTTTTCACGTCCAGTTGTCTACCAATTCGATTAATGTTTTACAAATCTGCTTGAATAGACTTTTAGAAAACATAACCAAGTTTAAAACCAATCTTTTAGTTTATTTTTATTTGTCCAAAATTTCTGTAAAATCAACTTCCAAAATCAAGAAAAATATGTTTTTAAAACTCCAAAAAATTTCGATACGGAGTGCGTCCTGCCAAACGAGACGACTTCGTAGCGTGAAGATTACACCGAAATGCCCGTATCGTCAACGCGGACGTGTAAAATTTTACAAAATTTGATTTGGATGTGCGTGCACACCGAAATCAACGCGTTTCCGTCGAAAAATATCGTATTGACATGTTCCGACACTTGTCATAATTTCGTGTGTGCTTGTCGTTTCGCAACGAAACTTGCGCCATCGGATTCGCAGCGTTACGCTGGTCCTGTGGCCAGGGCCGGCCCTGGCCCAGGGTGGACAGGGCGACCGCCCAGGGCCCCATGGGCCAGAAGGGCCCAAATTTTTTTTTTAAATATATAAATAATTTTGTACCGAAAATAGAACTAGTATTTACCATGGACCATTCTTATCACAAAGCAATTGTTGTGTAGTGGTTATTACATTAGACTTGCACACAAGAGGTTCCTAGTTCAAATCTTGGTGGAGACATATTTTTTATTTTACTTTTGTTTTATTTTTTTTTACATTATCTATGGGGCCTCATTTTGAAAGTTCGTCCCGGGCCCCTGTGAGCTCAGGGCCGGCCCTGCCTGTGGCCCAAGTTTGGTTCGATTCTGAGAACGTTGACGAAGCACCGTTTAGAGGGGAAAAAAATACTAGTTTTTTTTCTTATCAAACATTGCAAAAGAAAATTTTCTTTACAACTTTCTAAAAAAACCAAACCGTTTCTTTTTTTTTTTTTAATTTTTTTCTAAATTTTTCTTTAGAATTAATTAATTTAAATTTTATTTAGTTAAAGTAAATTTTCTTAAACCAAATTCCAAAACTAAACTAAATAAAAAAAATCAAAATCCAAAAGAAAACTAAATAGAAAAAAATTAAATAAAAAAAACAAAAACATAACTAATTAAAAAAAACTAATAAAAAAACTAATAAAACAAACCAAACCAACCAAACCAAACCAATCAAACCAAACCAAACCAAACCACCCCAACCCAACCCCGATTTTCGCCAACACTGTTGGCGGATAATTTCGGCCAACAGTGTTGGCAAAATTGTCTCTGTGGGGTACACATTTGATTTTTTTTTTTTTTTTTTGCCTACGTGTTCCGTCTGTTGTGTTTTTCGCCAACTGAGTTGGCTGACTCTGTCGTTATTTTTAATTTTAGTAAACTTGTTTCGTTTGCATTAATTTAATATAATTTAATTTTGTTACAGTAAATTTTCTGTTTAAATTTAGATAGAAATACAATAAATGGACTCCAAAGTGTCTGGAAATTCCCCCCTAACTTAAGGTACTCTTCTTCAAAGTCATCTTGAATATGAAATTTAGTATAATTATAAGATAAATAAGCTATTTTTTATTGTTTTAATATACTATTTTGACATCCATATACATAATAATAAAAAAAATACAAAATTGATATAAAATTTATAGTATTTATAAATATTAATAAATATTTGCTAATGTTGTTACTTAAGGGTATCCATTGGAGACCATAGGACATGAATTTATTAATATTTATAAATACTTAGGAAATACATATTAATATTTATAAATACAACCTGAATTGAAGTTATATGTATCTTCATAAGTAATCCTATTACAAAAAATTGCTAATAGGGTTAACTTAAGGAGATCCCTAATATACATATAACTTCAATTTAAAATGTACCTATTTTTTGTAGTCATCACTTATAATTGCTAATGGGATTATCCTTGGCAATACACTTAGGAGTTTAGTATTTTTTCACCAAAGGGAAGGGAGGGGGAGACCTAGAATCCTCAGCGTTCCCATCTTCCCTCATCAGTGCTAATTGGCAATACAAGATTATTAATATATAAATATTTATACTAATTTTTTGGGATTCTTTTGGTCTGTGGGTCCTGGACGGTCGCTACTCAGTGCTGCAAGCTGCACATGTGGTTGTTCCGTCGCTAGCATGCTCGTCGCCACCGCGCTTGGAATTGTCATCTTAGCTTAGTATTAAATTCTCTTTATATTAGGTTTCTGTTGATTGCAGGATTTACAGTATAATGCTCTGTTTGATGCATCCTATAGGTATACTCTTTATATTAGGTTTCTTTTGATTGCAAGATTTACAGTATAATGCTCTGTTTTAGGTATATGTCTTTTTATTGACACTAGTTCTTTATTTAGTAGTTATATGATATCTGAAAGGAGACGACCAAAGACTTGGAATTAGGGGAAGCAAAGCTTCAACAAGCAAGTTCTGGCTTCAAACAAAGCTGTTCACTTCATTGATTTGAGTTCACTTTACCAGAAGAATAGTTATCTTCCTCATGTCGACCAGGAGTCGGTTAACTAGTCAAGAGAAAACTTTCAGGACTAAGACGAAACCAAAAGGTTACTACTAGTGCTGTGATGAGATCTTTATTTCATTTCGGTTTAGTCAATCAAAGAGGCAGAGTCTCCTCTGCCCTTAACAAAGAAAGATTTGCCAATCCTCTAGTTACTGGAACTAACTCTCCCTTATAATCCTCTCTCTCCTTTAATCAAACTGGTCAGACTCTATAGACTAATTAGCTGCGTTATCCGAGATCAAATCTTAATTTAAGTAAATTAAAAAAAAGTTGCCAAAAAAGTTGCCACCAAGACTCAAATTAAGAACCTCTAATGTAAAGGTCTAACACACTAACCACCGCACCACAATTATTTTGTCTTTAAATAGCTTCATGGTACATACTAGTTCTATATTAGATACAAGATTATTAATATATAAATATTTAAACTAATTTTTTGGGGCCCTTTTGGTCCGTGGGTCCTGGACGGTCGCTACTTTGATAGTTTCTTGTATATCACTAATAGATAATATAGTAAAATTTTAAATATATATTATATAGATAACAAATAGTTATTTCGTTATCATTTAAATTATATATTTATTATCTATATATAAAAACCTATATAGATAATTTGTTATTTAAAAGAAATCAAACAAATTATTTTATATATACAAATTTCAAATATAAATTACATAGATAATTTTGTGTATAGATAATAACAAATTATCTATTAGTGATATCAATAAAATATCAATTTTAAATTTTAAATCTAAAAAACTTGTTAGTGGTATACAAAACTTTATTTTTTTTTATATTGCAAATATTATTTTTTTAATTGACAAATTACCTATTAGTGATATCAAAAAATATATTAATTTTACTATATTATCTATTACTGTTATTTCAAAAAAAAAGTATATATTTTTAATATATTTTTTGACATATTCGTGATATTAATTTCACTATATTATCTATTCGTGATATATTATCTATTAGTGATATTAATTTCACTATATAATTTAATAGTGATATTATAAGAAATATTTAATTTATCAATATTATAGCATTTAAACCACATCATTTAAACTGACGATATCTTTTAAACCACATAATTTAAATAAACTAAATCAAATCCTAAAATTCTATTTCTGCCAGACAGATTGGGTGGAATTGGACCCGCCAGTCCCTTTGACGAAAAGTTTATTAGTTGATTTTTTTGTTTTTTAGCTTATTTTGTTAAAAATAATATCATGCGACACAGTTTTCTGTTGAAAAAAGTTTTGAATAATTTTTAGAATATGAAACTAAATTTTGGTTTTTTTTATTTGATTCACAAAAATAAAAAAATTTAGATGACAATGAAGTAAAACAATATTATATTAATTTTGAAAATGTTATAAAATTTGATGAGCATTCTGATATATTGTTTTGAATTATTTTCAGAATTGAAAGTGTTGAAAGAAGTGTAACAAAAGAAATTCGTACTACCATAGAAATATTAAATTATATTAAAATTTTGGATTCCTTTCCAAATGCATGTATTGTTTATAGCATATTATTGACAATACCTGTCATTGTTTTGCTATCCCTAAAACAAAAATTCCAAAATTAAAATTAATTAAATTTTATTTGAGATCAGTTGTGTTACATGATAGATAAACTGAAGTAGCCATATTATATTATCTATTGAGAGTGAAATGTTAGGATATATTGATTATAAAATTTTAATAACAAAAAAGTATAATGAGTTATATAGATTTGAACTGCCTAACAATTTCGTCTAGGACCCTTAAATTTCTAGACACAGCCTAGATACAAGTTCATGTTAGTTTTGTTGCTTGTAAAATAATACTCATATAATTAAATAAATATATCATTCTTTTAGTCACACATGAAAAATGAGAAGTGATTCTCTTTTGGGGGTTTAGTAGGAACATGCTAAATTTCGTCTAAACCGTGAGCTGTGTGCGATTTAATGCACGTTTATTAGGCACGCACTTTAGCACTTTTTATTTTCTAATTGCTTGCACGTCTTGTTTGTACAAAAGTAATTCTCTAATTAGTTTTTATCTCGTTTCAGTTGCTGTTTTTAAATAGCAGACATGTTCTCACGCACGTATGTCCGTTACGAAATTGTTGGTTTTGGTTTTGCTTTCTTGCAAAAGCTCAAGTTCCCTTCCTTTGTTTAGTCCCACATCGGATGCACCAAAGCCTTCATGTGTACATATATTAGTTTCTCTCCTTTGCTCTATTAAGTTGTTGTGTGGGGAACCCCTTGGGCCACACGCTCGCGCCGCCGCCCGGCCCGGCTCGGTTCGGTTCGGCGCGTAACGGGTGCGGGTACGCGCCCACATCTGCGGGCGCCGAATGCCGATCCGATTTTCTCTTCGGGCTGGGACCCTAAAATTCTTTTTGCTCCTCTTCTCTCTTTCATTTATTTTTCATGTCCAGATTCATTCGTTTAATTCTCCTGTGTAACGGCTGAATTAATCATAAATTAATTCTGACCGTTACACAACAGTATTATATATTCGACTGTGTTCCATTGTAATCTATTCACAACAGTATTATATATTCGACTCTGTCAACATTCTGTTCGTTCTTCATCGTCTCCAAGCTCTGGGCAGAGCTAAGTTCTAGTCGTTCTCTCCAAGTCGTGTGCGGCAACGAGATACCGGTAGTGCGGGAGTTTTACCACTAGGAGCTTCGGGAACGTCTGCACACAGATCCCGAATAAACTCTTAGGACAGTGCTTCGTGCACGACTTCCCCAGAGGTCGGTAACATTGTTTAATTTTATTTTTTTTTTTTTATTCTAAAATTTTGCATAAAGGAAAGACAATAAAATTCTAACAGAAATTAGTGGAGAACGAGTATCCTGGACATGATCCAAATGACAGATTTAAAAACAGTTTATCTGTTTTACAAAATCGATTGCTCTCTCGCTCGTAAGAAAAATCACAGAAACATATTTTCGCACTGAAGAGAAAAAGCAAATCAGAACCTTCTCCTCCTCCTCCTCCTCCGTCCAACTTTTCTTCCGAGCAAGGGTTGTGATCGTTCATGGAATTAGTCACCGGATGCACGGTGTTGTTGTAAACTCCCTCGACCAGATTTCAGTAATTTAGGATTAGTTTTGACTAATTAGAATTAAGGCAACTTTTTTTATTATATATTCTATTGATTGTGCACCTGTTCATTACACAATTAATTAGGGTATTTCACTAGCTGTTAAACCTAAGCAAAATTTCACATCCCTGCTCTAGACTTGTTAGCCTACTTTTTCTGTATTTTGTACAACTCCCAGAAACCTTGTTTGGTGCTTCGTTATAGTCGCACAAATATCGTTACAGACATATGTATTTATTCCCTATTTAAATTTCTGCTCTTTACCCACCTCTGTACCATAGAGAATTGAGGACCAGTAGACACCTGTTTTGCCCAAACAAAAATACGATAATATTCTACTCTAATTATATTACAATTATCGTATTGACACCGTAGAAAAATTATGACCCTACCTGCCTCTAATTAATTAGTGAACATCGTGCGCAGTATTTATTAATTAACAAATACGAGGATCTGTATCACTCAGAATCAGACCCTGACACTGTCCAGACTCACCCCTACCCTGTCCAAAACTTTTTCCCAGCTGTTTTTCCTCAATTCTGAACAATTCAGTATTTCGAGAAATCAGTATTTGAAATCAGATAAATTATGAAATTACGCAAAATACCAAATTCATGCTTTTATGCAATTTATGAAAAGTTAGGGGTTTTTATGCAAAAATGCATGCAAGGTGGCATAATCCTATTGGTTAGTGAATAGGTGTATGGGACCCACCCAAAACACCCAGAAAAATCCAGGAGAAATATCCCAAAAACCTGATTTACCAAAATACCCCTAAAGTTCCCAATATTTACGAAAATGCCATTCACCCAAACCCTATATAAACCGACCCCCCCTCTCTTCAAACTTGCACCTCCTCCCTCAGCCGCCTCCGGCCAACCTCCGGCAAGACCCTCGCCCCTACCCCACCTCCCCTCCGGCCAAGCCACCTCCCCTCCGGCCGCCTGCTCCGCCGTGGGCAGCCCCCGCAACCCCAACTCCCAACACCACCACCCACAGCCACCACCACCCGAACCACCCCCTGCGCCACCCTCCGCCACCGAACACCGCCACCAACCCCACCACTCGACTCGCCACCTTCCCCTCCACCGAACCACCACCCCCTCACCGCCCCACGACACTCACTACTAGAAAAAGCGGTCTTAGCGACGTATTTTAGCGACGTCAAAAGAAACGTCGCCAATAATATAAAAATTAGCGACTCCGTATTAAAACGTCGCTAGACGTCGCTAAATGGCGACATTTAGCGACGTTTAGGGACTTTTATTAAGATTTTAAAAGATAAGTCGCTATAAGTTCAGTTTAGGTCGCTAAACGTCGCTAATATGTCTAATTTAGCGACGTTTAGCGACGTATATAGCGACCTTAATATTGAAAATATTTAGCAACGTGTTTAGCGACGCATTGATGTCGCTAAAATTTAAATTAGCGACGTTTTTCTTGGACGTCGCTAAACGTCGCTAAAATTTGGTTAATTAGGGATCGGTTTTATTTTTCCCCATCTGCTGAAATTTCGAAAAGAAAAAAAATTCCCCCCCCCCCGCGCTCCGTCGACCTGCTCTCCACCGCGACTACTCCGGTAAACCCTACTCTCTCTCTCTCTCTCTCTCTCTCTCACAGGACACATGTGACATTGACACAAACACGACACACACACAGACACTGACACAGACACAGACACGGCACACACACACACACACACACTGACACAGACACTGATCAGGACCTAGGGTTAGGGTTAGGGTTAGGTTTGTTGACATGGGGTTAGGGTTAGGGTTAGGGTTAGGGTTAGGGTTAGGGCCGACTGGCCCAAGTCGACGAGAGAGGTAACAGCAGCAGTGAGCACTGCTTACTAGCAGTGAGCAGGGGGAGACTTGAGGCACATCAGCCCAATGTGCAACAGGCAACTTGGGGAGGTACTGCACAGCTGAACATAGTGTGCATTAAGGTTTAGGTGCATTGTAGTTGGTTGTTAGCTTCTGCAGGCAGGTGTGAGGGGGTCCTAATACAGTGTAAACACTGCATCCTTGTGCAGCAACTTACTGAGCCAGTCAGCAACTAGTGCAAGGCAGGATTTGGATGTGTTTGAGATGGGGTTTGAACTCGTATGATTTGAAGGACATGAGGGCAAGTGTCAGATATAACACCAACATCTGAGAGAAGATTGGGTATTCATAGTGATACTATAGTGCACACATGAGTGTGTGGCTCGGGATAAGGGGTAATCAAATATTGAGGAAGAAGGTAAGCAGTAGCAGTGGGTGACTGATTTAAAGAGGTGTATTAGTCAGGTGTTTGAGTGAATATATGTGTTGAAGAGAATAAGTAATAGGTGTGAAGGTTGAGCATTCATATAGGTGTATCCCATATCTGGGAGTATAGATGGAGTGTTTATATGAGTATAGATGGAGTATTTATATGAAGTATAGAATTTAGAGTACTTAATAGGTGTTGTTGGTACCAGGTGAGTTTTGATTACAGAATTCTTAAGAGTGTATGTGTGTATCAGTGTGCCAGTTTGGGGGGTTAGGTTTTTTTACTAAAGGGAGTGCAGTAATCTGCCGGTAAATGTGAGTGAGTACAGCCACAATGCATGGGGTTATCCATTTCATAGAGCAATAGCCCGTGTACTTGGGAAACTTTTGATGCAAAAATTGTTCAAGCACCAGGTGCCTTAGTGCAATGCCATGACTGCTTTTCCCATAACGGACACTGACCTAGGAGTGTGGTTGGGGGCAGCTGCAGTTCTATAGTATGACACACTATTTGTAGTATTGACTGCACACTTATAGTGCAGTTCATAGTACTATGAGGTTGGGGGCAGCTGCAGTTTTGATAAATGAAAATATGTATTATATCAGTTATGATTTTTATAGTACGGTTAATTTTGCATGTAATGATTTATATGATACATACTGTCAATTTTGCAGAAGTTTCTAGAAATGGATATGAATTACTATCTGCGTCATCGTTCGTGGATGTACAACCGTCATCCTGATGACATGTGCGGTGTGCGGGATGAATTCATTGAGGGTGTACAGCAGTTCCTGCAGTTCGCAAAGGCGTTCCCTCAATACATGGACGGTACCAAAATTAAGTGTCCGTGTGTGAGATGTCGCAACA
Organism: Iris macrosiphon; assembly: GCA_036927795.1. NCBI lineage: Eukaryota > Viridiplantae > Streptophyta > Magnoliopsida > Asparagales > Iridaceae > Iris > Iris macrosiphon. The sequence continues at coordinate 151,956 of JAYESA010000453.1, forward strand.
GGAAATATCATCCTGAAGTGGAAGTTACATATCATTTATACTCGAAGGACTTTACGCCGAATTACTATCAGTGGACCGCGCACGGAGAACTTGTATCTCTAGCATCAGAGTCGGAGCTCTATGTGGAGCCGTATATGGATGTCCAAGACCACGATGCTTATGACGACGGGTTGGTGAACATGGTTTATGATGCGGCGGGGCCTAGTTTCAATCCTGACAATTATGATGCGGCGGGACCTAGTTTCAATCCGGACAATTATGATGCAGCTGAGGAGGCACCGAATGCCGATGCTGCAAAGTTTATGGAGTTGCTTGAGAATGCAAGGACTCCACTATATCCTGGTTGTGAGGATCATTCACCGTTGGAGGTGGTTACAAGATTATTGAGCATCAAGTCTGATTTTAACATGTCGCAAGAATGCTATAATCGACTGCTCGATTTGATTATAGAGATCTTGCCCGAGGGTGCAAAGTTACCTAAAGACTTCTATCGATCTAAGATGATGGTGAGATCGCTTTGGATGGGATACGAGAAAATCGATGCATGTCGCAACGGGTGCATGTTGTACTACAAAGACGACAAGGATGAAGATGCGTGCAGATTCTGTGGTTCTGATCGCTACAAGGCCACTGTTAGAGGAAAGTCTGTCGGTGCAAGGAAGCCTACCGATTCGATGCACTACTTGCCTTTGACGCCGCGGTTGCAACGGTTGTTTATGGTTAAGGAGACTGCAGAAAACATGAGTTGGCACAGGCGAAAACAGATCGAAGGAGTATTGGATCATCCATCCGATGGAGAAGCATGGAAGCACTTTGATCGAGAGTATCCATATTTTGCCGAGGAAGCGCGTAATGTCAGATTGGGGCTCTGCTCTGACGGTTTTATCCCATTCGGACTTTCGGGCTCCCAGTATTCGTGTTGGCCTATGATCGTCACTCCGTACAATCTACCGCCTTGGATGTGCATGAAGACTCCGTATATGTTCCTAACCGTTATTATCCCGGGTCCGAACAATCCGAAGAGGAACATCGATATGTATTTACAGCCTTTGATAGATGAGTTGAATCAGCTGTGGAAAGTCGGTGCCAACACGTACGATATTTCTAGAAAGCAGAATTTTCAGATGAGGGCAGCACTTATGTGGACCATCAACGACTTTCCGTCCTATGGAATGTTATCGGGATGGAGCACCCATGGTCGTCTCTCATGTCCGTATTGCATGGACCGTTCTCAGGCTTTCCGTTTGAAATACGGAGGCAAACCGTGCTTCTTCGATTGTCATCGACAATTTTTGTCGAAGGATCATCCGTACCGGAGGAATCGGAATGCTTTTCGTGCGGGAGTTGTGGAGAAGGCCAATCCACCGCCAAGGTGGCCCGGATGCACGATATGGGAAGAGGTAAAAGATTTACCAAGTGCTATCCAAGAGCCTGCTAAGGGGTACAAGTGTGACGGATTTGGTCGCACCCATAACTGGACGAAGAGGAGTATATTCTGGGATCTGCCATATTGGAGCACCAATCTGATCAGACATAACCTTGATGTCATGCATATCGAGAAGAATGTGTTTGATAACATAATTAATACTGTAATGGATGTAAAGGGGAAGACGAAAGATAATCCGAAGGCGAGGTTGGACTTAGAAGACATATGTAGACGTCCTGCATTATATTTGATAGAGGAGGGGAATGGAAAGTTAAAGCAACCTAAGTCAGTTTTCTCACTGGATAAAGAGGATAAAGGTAGACTTTGTAGGTGGATTCAGGGTCTAAAGTTTCCAGACGGGTACGTGTCGAACTTGAAAAGATGCGTCGACCTCAAGGAGAACAAACTAGTAGGTATGAAGAGCCACGATTGTCACGTATTCATGGAGAGGTTAATTCCGATTGCATTTCGGGAATTCTTACCGCAGGTCATTTGGGACCCATTGACAGAGCTGAGCATATTCTTCAGAGATCTTTGTTGTACTAAGTTGCTCGTCGATCGTCTAGAAAAGCAAGAGAGGGACATTGCGGTAACACTATGTAAGCTCGAGAAGGTGTTTCCTCCTGGATTCTTCGACTCTATGGAGCATTTGCCAATTCATCTTTCCTATGAGGCACGTGTTGGTGGTCCTGTCGGTTATCGGTGGATGTACCCCCTTCGAGCGCCATCTGAATCACCTAAAGAGAAAGGTGAAAAATAAGGCACGGGTTGAAGGCTCTATTTGTGAAGCTTATGTTCTCGAGGAGATTACAAACTTTTGCTCGAAGTATTTCAAACCACATGTTGCTACTAATAGGACGAAAGCTCCCAGAAACGACGACGCATATCAGGAATCTAATGATGCAATACTCAAAGTATTCAATGCATCCGAAAAGCCCTCGGAAAAAATGAAGAAGAGATATTTGAATGACGATGAGCTAAGGGCTGCTCAATTGTATATATTACTCAATTGCGACGAGGATGAAGTGGAGAAGCTAGAGGGGTAAGTAATTAATACGTCCACGTTTACATCATCTCAATGTAATAGTATAAGATACTATTATGCTACTAATCAGCAGTTGCTTCATTGTTTTTCAGCACATATAATGATGAGTTGAGGTCGGTTAGACCCTACATAACAGACGAAGAAGTAGAACAAGATATGAGATGCCATTTTTCTTCTTGGTTGAGCGCATATGTAAGATGCTTGGTAATTACTTTTTATTTCTGCACTTGCAAAACAAATAACTTACTATCGCTACTTTGGTATTTAGGTCGATCGTCTAATATCACCCGAGACTGAATCTATTAGGACTCTAGCCAAGGGACCAATTACTGCCGTAAAAATATGGCCAAGTTTCTGTGTGAATGGGTTCAGGTTCAAGTCAACAAATGCTCCTATCAGAGACAGCTTTCTGGATCTTGATTCCACGAAAAACAGTGGTTTGTGTATCAAATCTACAAACTACAAAGACGTCAATCCGGGCAATAATTTTTTTGGCATCTTACGAGAGATTGTGGAGTTGACATATAATTATGGCCCAGAACCTGCTAATATCGTGCTATTCAGGTGTGAATGGTTCGATCCGATTCAAGATCAAGGTTGGAAAATTGACAAGCATGGCCTTGTGGATATAAACTACAAGCGTAGATATCAAGGCTACGAACCATTTGTCCTATCAAGTCAGGCTCAGCTCGTGTACTTCACAACTTATCCTAGACGGGGGACAGCGAGGTCGGATTGGTGGGCAGTATGCAAGACTAAAGCTAGAAATACCTTTGACATTGACGAAATAGCTTATCAGGAGGACGATCTACCTCTTGTAACAAATATTGTAGATGTGGACTCAACGGAAGTTACTCATTACACGAGTAATAATGTAGAAGATGTAGAATTATCCGAAGAGGACGACGAAGTAGATGAAAGTGAAGACGAGGAAGAGCAGGACGAGGAAGGCGAACAAGATAAATTTTCTGAAGATGATTGAAAATATAAAATATTCTATGTAGAATGTAACTGTATTTGGACTGTAAATATTGCATGTAGAAGTAGATGTTGACATTAACGAATATATGTATTATATTTTGACTGTATAATGTTTTGAGATATGTATCACATTTCGACTGTAGAATGTAGTATATATTTGTGTTTCTCTATATTCATCATATGTTGTTATCAGATATGACAGGACGACGCGGAGGATTTGGCAGGTCCCGAGGTAGACAGAGTGCCACTCCGGTACTGCCTACTGTTGGTTCCGGATCATCGTCGCCCAGTACTCCAGTATATCGATCAGTCACATCTCCGACTGCGACGACGTTGCGTGGCATCACTCCTGGGACGAGTAGTTCCAGGCGTGATAGTACTCCCTCGTCCAGCGTTCCTCCTGCTGACGAAACCATGGAGACAGATGAGCATGTAGAGGAGGTCGTGCCGACGTTGTCCCAGCATCAGCAAGATCCTCCATGCGCACCACCGGAGGAGACGAGGACAGAGATTTGAGCCGACGGTACAAAGTAAGTCAATTAGATGGTTTAGTATATATTTGTGTTTCTCTTTATTCATCGTATATTGACTTTTTCAGTAATCTAAATTATTATTTCTGTATAGATATCGTCCATCGTCGGTTCAGAGACGCCTGGGCCAATTTCTGAGGAACAACTACGGTGGCCCTTGGATCAACTACTCTGAGGCTCCGGAGGAGAGGAAGGCGTTCTGGTTTACGCACTTCCAGGTAAAAGTATATTAAATAAATCCTCTAATTTATGCATATTCGTGATGCTAACTTAATGAATTATTTATTGTAGCAAACGTATTTTTATCCTCCGCACCGGGCCGAGTTGATCGAGCGGCTCTTTCCTACCGTTGCCGCCAAGCTTATTCGAGATGCTCTGGATGACCAGAAGGCTCGTGATCGTGCTGGAAAACCGATCCAAGGTTGGATCACGCCTGAGCAGTGGACTGCGATGAGGGCTAGATTCGACGATCCGAGCTACAAGGAAAGGTCTAAGAAGGCCAAGGCGGCTAGGCAGAATGCTGCCAAGTGGTGTGGTGGCTCGATTCCGATGACGGAACATTTTCGTCGTTTGGTATGTTTTTTCTTTTAAAATATATTATTTTAATATAAGTACCATAAAATGGTACTTGGAAAAAATATTTAAGTTTAGTAATAAAAAATATATTTTTAACAGGTACAGAGGGGTGAGGATGCAAACATGGTGACCGTCTTCTTGGCCACCCATCGCAAGGACGAAAATCTCATTGATGAGAGGGCCTCACAGACCTATGTAAGTATTACTTTACTTTGTGTTTATTTTAATATAACTTAGGCAATTATTGAGTTTCCAAACCTTTTCTAGGCCGAGTATCTTAGGCTTCGTGAGCGGGCGACTGCTAGTGCACCTACACCTGGAGAGGCTGGTGCTTCGTCGCAGCCCGGTCCATCTCCGTCGGCGGACGACCTGTGGGTGACCGCAGCTGGTGGTCTCCAGAGGGGTACGTACTACGGTACGGGCTCCTATGGCGCCCTGGTTGCGACGCAGTCATCTAGGGCCTCCCCGACAGCTGTGCATTCCACACACCCCTCGCAGTCGCAGCCCTCGCAGTCGTCGGCCAGAGTCCAGGAGGCCGTTGACCGTCAGATTGCGTCTCTCCGTGACGACTTGCTGCGAAGTATGGAGGACCAGTCCCGGTCCCAGCCGCAGGCGGACGATCCGATGCTCATCGCACGATTGGATATGCTCGACCGCAGCATGACGGAGCTACGAGAATTGAAAAATGATATTAGAGCCTCCAATGATCGCAACATTATGGAGCTGCAGGCGTCACAGCTATCGATGGGCGAGAAGCTGACGAGGATGCAGGCGTCACAGCTATCGATGGGCGAGAACCTGACGAGGATGCAGGATTCAATGGGTGATAGCAGTACGAGGCTGTTATCTACCCTGGATTCTTACAACCAGCGACTCGCAGACTTGGAGCGGGCACGGCCTCCACCGACGTCACTGCCTTCTCCATCGACATCGGTGTCGATTCCACGGGACGAGTATGAGGAGTTGTTATCCTTCAAGCGCGCCGCTGGTCAGCCTCCTGCAGATCCGTAGTAGTATAGTTATTTTTATTATTATTTATGAATTATTGATACTTCAACAATAGACATGATGTATGATGCTTCTTGTGGTCTTTAATTTTTTAGTTAATTTAATTGGATTATATAGTTATCCACATTTAATTGGATTGATACTTCTTGTGGTCTTTAATTTAATTGGATTATATAGTTAACTAGATTGAATCATGTTGGTGTGTATGATGAAGATGATGTAAAACTGCAGGGAATCACCAATGTTTGCTTCTGCACATTATTTTTTTTATTTTTTTTTAAAAATTAGCGACGTTATTAGCGACGTTTAGCGACGTTTAGCGACGTTAATTTACGTCGCTAATTACGTCGCTACTTAGCGACGCTGTAAAACGTCGCTAAGGACGTCGCTAATGACGTCGCTAATTACGTCGCTAAACGTCGCCAATTGCTGACATGGCAGTATAGCCAGGTCATTAAATACGTCGGTGTAACATCACGATAGATGTCGCTAATCAGCGACGTTTAGCGACTTTTCTAAACGTCGCTTTTTAGTGACTTGGCGTCGCAAAACGTCGCTAAATTTAGCGACACATTAAGTCGCTAAAAAACGTCGGCATAGCGACGTTTAGCGACGTTTTTTGTTTTAGCGACTTGGTGTTTTCCGACTGCTTTGAAACGTCGCTAATTACGTCGCTAAACCTAATTAGCGACGATTTTCGGTTATTTAGCGACGTTTTTAGACGTCGCTAATTTGACTTTTTCTGGTAGTGACTCCCTCCGGCCGCCCTCACCTCCACAGTGCCCCGGCCCAACTCTCGACTACACCACCACCCTCACCTCCGGCCGCCTCCAGCCTCCGCCACCGCCGTCGTGGACCTCCGCCACCACCACCAACCTGACCGCCCCTCCTTCCTCCGTCGATCCCACACCTTGCCCGGCCACCTCCTCCACTCCTCCGCCGCCGGCAGCCCCCGCACTCTGCTGCTGCTGCTGCTGCTGCTATATGTTACTGCTGCTGTTACTGCTCCTCCGGCCGCCTCCGGCCATCTCCGCCGCCGTCCTCCTGCCGTCGACGACCCCTAGGGCCCACCTGTCAGTAGGTATACTACTAAACCCTAATATATATGTATTTATATATATTCCTATATGTATATGTATATGTATATATATGTATATATATATGTATATTAATATGTATATATATATATATTTATATATACTGTATATATTATGTAATAATTATATATATATATGTATTTATATATATATTCCTATATTATATATGTATATATATATATATGTATATATATATGTATATTAATATGTATATATGTATATTTATATATACTGTATATATTATGTAATAATTATATATATATATGTATTTATATATATATTCCTATATTATATATGTATATATATATATATGTATATATATATATGTATATTAATATGTATATATGTATATTTATATATACTGTATATATTATGTAATAATTATTAATATATATATATATATGCATTTTATTCTGTTTATATATATATATATATCTATAGTATATATAAATATGTGTGTACATATAATTATATATATATATAGTTATATATGATATGTATACTACATGTTGTATATTATATAATATAGTATATATGTATACTATACATTTTCTTAATTTATTTTCTGCACTTAATTTATTTCCTGCACTTATTATATATATATATATATTATCTATATGTATATATATATATATATTAATATTCAGCTGGATAATACAGCTTATATATATTATATATATATTTTCAATTCTTGCAATGTTATTTCAATTTATTACATAATATTATATATTACTGTGCTGGATATTACAGCCTACATATATATGTATACATTTACAATTCTTGCACAGTCTTCAATTTATTATATATGTATACTATATATAGTATTGTATAATACAGTACATAGATATATATATGTATTTACTTTCTGTCCTGTCATTTCAATTATACATCAGTGGATATACCCTGATAATATTTATATTATTATATCAGTGGATACACCCTGATTATTATATTATTATACATATATGGCAGTGGATATACCCTGCTACGATTATAAATGTTATATATACTTGCATTTTCTGTTCTTTATATGCTATATATATTATATCTATACATATATACATACTATATATATAGCTATATTTATGTAAGTAAATATATATATATACTTTATATTACAGCCATGATATTCACGAACCCTGTCTGTTTTAACAGAAACCACCTTCAGCACAGCCAGTGACCCCCTGTCACCAGCAACCTCAAACCTGACTGTAGGTTATCAACACTATCAGGGAGTAGGCAAGTATACCTTGCCAAGTTAATGTTTAAATTCAATTATTGATATCTGCTTTATACTTGAATTTCATATACTATGAGTACCTGAGACTGCCTCTGGTACAGTCAACTGATACGTTGACAAGTAGTGTAAATAATTTAGTCTTACAGACTCACCAACACTGTGAGAGTATCCTGATATTCTCCTAGACCCTATCACGGGAACACGCAACATGGTTGCATTACATATATGGATGTGAGCTGCGTATTTGATTAGCTACCAGTACGTGGGACCCGCATCACGGATTAGGATAATTCAGGGAAGTATAACTTGACATTTAGTTTCATTGGGATGGGAAAGATAACTAGTAGACGTATGGGATACCCCCTCCAATAATGTTTTATACCTTCGTACCAGAGATGGACGATTGCAGAGTGCCCTTGAGTCAGGGGGCATATGACACATATACTAGCCAGTCACCACGATTGGTGAATTAAGTCAGCATATGTCTAGCCGACACATTCCCATGCGTACTACAAGGTCTTTACTTGCATTTCACTTAGATGGTTAGCACCCTGTATTTATTATTTATTTATTCAGTCTTTACATTACATGGCATGTCATTTTCCTGTATCTTGTTACGTCCCACTGAGGACCTGGTTCCCTGCCAGATCTAGACGAGGCTTTCTACCCCACTGTGTACGGCCCTGATCAGGAGGCTAGATGTGCTAACGAGGAAGAGCTCGAGGAGACACCCTCAGAGTATGCTTGACTCTAGAGGCCTGCCACCTGGAGATGGAGATATTTTTCTCAGATAGACGCTGCTTAGTCTATCTGATTTTTCTGCGCTATTATCAGTTTTGTAGTAGGCTTGTATTCTCACCAGTTGTGTACTGTATCAGACTCAGTTTTTATATATATTCAGCACTTATTTCCCTGACATTTTATTGTGGATGAGATAGATTTACCTGTTTTATACTAGTAGTATTTTAGGACAGCGTAGCACGTTCCTTTGGGTCCATTCAAAATGGATTAAGCCCTTAGTGACGTGTCAGCTGGCCAGTGACACGTGGCCTAGTTCCTGACATTTTGGGACTGGGACGTGACAGTTGTGGATCGAAGGAATTCATTGTATCTCGATCGGACAACGTGGAGCAAAAATCCTATTGTAAGAACAACGTGTAACGTACTTCGAATCATTTACTTTATTTTTATCTTTAGTTATATATTTTCTGATTTGCATGTGTTAAGAACTACATGTTACCGAACTCGAGTGGCTCTTGTGGTTATCGAAGAGAGAGATAAGATCCTGGTTGGATGGTAGAAGATCAGTAGATCGAGTTACGATGACGTATTATTTTTTATATTTATAAATTGTGGAAGTTGAAAAACAGTGGATCAAATAATATACAATATAATATACACAAAGTCTAAATTATTATGTTGGGTTCCAAACGTTACGTCGGAAATTAAAAAAAAAAAAAAAACTACTTCTGAATTTATGGGATTCTAAATTATGCTGTGGTACAACGCGGCGTTCTATATTTTAATATTTTATTCAAATATTTCAAAGACTTTTGAATGTTTTATAAAAACTAGAAGTCATCCTCAAGAACTATTTTCTTCTTCTTTTATTCTTTCATTTATGAAGACAAGCAACCACCACAAGAAATTAATTAAATCTTGTAGGTGACACCACCCTCCCTTTGTCTTTTTGTCAGAAAGGTGAGTCATCATTTATTATTTCTAATTTGTTTGTCTCTACAAGGTTTTTTTAATAGGGAAGGAAAACGCCTAGTGAATGTGACTGTTAATTTATAGATTTGTGTCCTAAGTTTTCACCTCCTAGTTCCTTATAAGTCAAGGGCATCTTGTTAGATTATAATTCATTTTCGGTTGAACGTTCAAAAGATGATAATAATGAAATTGATAGTTTAGTCCTGCATCGATTAGAAAGTGAGATCATCATGTGTAGATAATAGGAATTGGCTTCATGTCTTAAATAATCTCATCGACCAACTCCGGTTCAAATCACACCATATTTCCAACAAGTGGTATCAGAGTCCAAGATTACGGAACTGGTTTGGACGACTCTAATTGGATCGAGACAGATTGTGCTGAACGTTATGTGTACAATCGAACCGTATACCGAATATACATGCTCTATTTTCAAGATGTAGTAGGTGCATCGTCTATAAGATGGTCCGAATATGGATCAGACCTAAGGTTTGAGACAACTATACGAATTAGTTTCAAAGGTGGAGACGACACACCCAAGATGGATTAAGATGTCGTGGTTAGCACATAATGATGTTGTGGATGATCGTGTCGGTTTGGTTCTGTTGTCGAACGGATCAGAATGCTAATATGTTGGATCAAAACGGTGTGGTTCAGTTAGCGAAAATGAGTAAAGATAGTCGGGATGTGTTGGTTGCTCTATTAACAAACATGGGCTAAGATGGAAATTGTTTGATTATATCTCGTTTTCGGTTGTATCTCGTTTCTGATTTTTAATATTTTTTTTCAAATAGATCAAAGACTTTTGAATATTTTATAAAAACTAGAGAGATTATCCCATTCTTTTATTCATTCTTAAGGAACTATTTTCTTCTTCTTTTATTCATTCATTTACGAACACAAGCAACCACCACAAGAAATTAAATATTGTAGGTCACACCACCCCTCCCTTATCCTTTTGGCAGAAAGGTGAGTCATAATTTACTACCTATTTAAATTTAGATAGAAATACAATAAATGGACTCCAAAGTGTGTGAAAATTTTCTTCAAAGTCATCCAAAGTGTTTTGACATCCATATACATTAATAGTATTTATAAATATTAATAAAAATACTGTTTTGATTATCCTTGGCAACACACTTAGGAGTTTAGTAGCTCAAGGTGTTTAGTGGGTTGGATGACCCAAAATTTGCTTCGGGTAAGACACGATCAAACCCGGGATGGGTCGGTCTTGACCCGATCAACGGGCCGGCCTGGCCTTCCTTACCGGTAGGGATGGGTTCAGGTTTCGCAAACCCGGGCATGGCTCATCTCTCCAACCAGTCTGAGCCGAATTTTACCTCCCATCCCGATCGACCCGGCCACATGGGTGAGCATGGTCAGGCCCGAACCTAGGACTGCTACTCCATGGGCTATATAAATATATACGAGGAGAGATCAAGATCTCTGTTCTTAAGCATCTTCATCTTGAATTAATGGTGAAGGTTCCATGTCATCAGGCTTATCAATAATTTTTCTTTTGAAAAAGGCATCAATGATCTTAAGCTCGACCATAATGACTTATAAATAACCTAAATAAATTACTAATTTAATTACTACTTTAAGAAAAATAAAAGTTCATAAGATAAAAAATTATTATAAGAACAAATCAAAACTCTTCAAAAGAACCAAAACTCAAAAGTTTCAATTGTTGTGAATCTTGTTATTCAAAAGAGATTGCTTGGTAGGCAGACGAAACCATATGAAGCTTAAAACTATTGATGGAAGAGTTGGACAATAGTCTAAGTACCTCAATGAGTTGGACAATAACTGCTAGTAGTGGATTGTCTCTTCCTTTTTGACTCTTTCCTATTTTGTTTTGTTTTGTTTGAATGAAGATTCAGAGAAGATCAAAAGTTAGATGGGAAGTAAATTAGGATTTGGCCCATTTGTAAAAATTACATAACTCATTAATTTAATTAATTTTTTATAGTAATATTTTATTTTAAATTCTCATATGATGGTGCTAAAAAAGTCAATATTTTATTCTTGGTGGGACCAAATATGGATATTTATTAAAAATTACTAATAATATATTTCTTTTTTTTTTAGAGAGGGGGGGGGGGGGGGTGGGGGGGTTGTGCATGCCTCCGTTGCCTCCGAGAAGCTTGACCACTGAATAAGATACTGTTAGAAATATTGTTGTTTTTTTTTTCTTTTTTACTAAAATTTCAGAATACAAAAATAAAATTTAAACAGATGTTACCGGCCTCTGGGGAAGTCGTGCACGAAGCACTGCCCTAAGAGTTTATTCGGGATCTGTGTACAGACGGTCCCGAAGCTCCTAGTGGTAAAACCCCCGCACTACTGGTATCTCGTTGCCGCACACGACTTGGAGAGAACGACCAGGACTTAGCTCTGCCCAGAGCTTGGAGATGAAGACGAAGAACCGAACAAAATGTTGACATAGTTTTCGTATGAATATTTTCTGATATGATTTACAAAGAAAACAGTCCGATATATATAAAACTGTTGTGTAACGGTCAGAATTAATTCTCTATTAATTCAGACGTTACACAAGAGAATAAATAACGAACCTGGACACAAAACTGGTTCAGAAATATTTTGTAACGTTCAGAAATAAATTCCAACGTTCAGAAAAATAAATGACAGAATTAAGAGGAGCAAAAAGATTTTTAGGATCCCAGCCCGAACCCGAAGAGGAAATCGGATCGGCATTCGGCGTCCGCAGATGTGGGTGCGTACCCGCACCCGTTACGCGCGCCGAACCGAACCAAACCGAGCCGAGCCGGGCCGGGCGGCGGCGGCGGCGCGCGCGTGTGGCCCAAGGGGTTCCTCACACAACAACTTAATAGAGCAAAGGAGAGAAAGTAATATATGTACATAGGAAGGTTTTGGTGCATCCGATGTGGGACTAAAGAAAGGGAGAGGAATTGAGCTTTTGCAAGAACAAACAAAAAACAAAACCAACAATCCCCCCCCAAAAGGTCAAGTTTTGAAACAGAGATAAGAGAGTGAAATAAATAGAGAGAGAGCATCTGGGCAGTAAAATACTATGCATAGATGAGATGGACTACAGCCTTGAATCTCACGTAGTGACTATTGCCTTAATCTGAAGAAGTGCTTGATGGACTATGCCTTGAATCAGACTTCTTGAACCAGATTTAGAAAATAGCACACATAGTACGCTAGAGGTCCTTGGTCTATCGGGTGGCGCTTTTAAATGGCCATGCGCACTTTCTACATTCATGAGAGTTGTCTGGGATCGTCCTGTCCCATAGTCACGGCCTTCACGACCTCTCATATAGGTAAGTCCTTAATGGTTGGTGATATGAATCAACCCAGCATTACAGCTTGGACCTATTAAGAGTTTAAACTCATCCTAACCATATCACACAGGAACACTGTCACCATAGGGATGGGGAGTCATTGTACACATGTACAGCCTCTTGGGCTTTATTTTAATGAGACTTTAATCTCGAGTCAGTGTTCCATAAAGTCACCTAAGTTCAGCTTGTTTCTACCCATTGAACCGGCTTCTTGGGATCTCCAGTCAGACTCGGTTGGGTTGCCACTGCTGGTGACTAACTTATGGGCTTAACCCCATCCCCCTCGATGATTCTAGGATCAAAGTCCTAGACAGACCCTTCGTCAAGTGATCTGCAAGGTTCTTTTCTGACTTTATATAGTCAAGAACCACATATTTGCCTAGTAGGCTTTTGATTGACTTGAAGCGCAGCTGCAGGTGCCTGTTCATCTTAGCATTCACAGAATCATGCTTTAGTAGTTCAATAACAGATTTATTATCACAATTTATAGAAATTGCAGGAACATGACTAAGAGAAACAGGTATATGCATAATAAGATTTTTAAGCCATTCAGCTTCTGTGCAAGTTGTATCTAAAGCTATCATTTCAGAGTCCATTGTACTCCTAGCTATGATAGTTTGCTTACAAGAGCTCCAGGAGATCGCAGCTCCTCCTAGAGTAAATACATATCCAGTAGTAGATTTTATATCATGTGAGTCGGTTACCCAGTTTGCATCTGAATAACCTTCTATGATATCAGGGTGCCTAGTAAAATGAAGTTTGTAATCTAAGGTGCCCTTGAGATATCTAAATACCCTATCCAAGGCAGTCCAATGTGACTGATTAGGGTTACTGGTATACCTGCTTAGTCTCCCAATAGCAAATACAATATCAGGTCTTGTCCTGTTTGTTATGTACATAAGGGAGCCTATCATCTGTGAATACTTATGTTGTTCCAAAGGTGATCCTTCATTCTTTTTCAGTACAATACTTAGCTTTAGATTCAGTCTTAGGCTTAGACCTCAATCTAATTTGTTCTTCGGTTCTAATTTTCTTCAGGACTTGATTGTAGGTAAGATCTCCTTGTGTATGGATAAGATCCTTAGAAATATCAGACCCAGAGGGAGGTAGCTTGTAGGTGGTCTTTGCTATTTGCAGTCTCTGGGAAAATATAAATTTATTTAATCACAGTGTCTAAGATAGTAGTTTAGGTGGTCTTTGCTAATCAATCTTAAAATCTTTAGTTTTTCAAGTGTTGATCAACTCAGGTTAGCTGTAGGGGCCGGTTCCCAGCTAGCGGTGGTCCGAAGACTCTTAAATACCGTGTCGCTTAGGGTTATTTACACCCGGTTGACAGAAGGACCCTTTCGGCTTGTGCCCGAGTTTGTCTCTACTTTGAAACTTTAGATTTGAAGATTTTATTTGCAATTTCCTTTTACTAAACTATTTTTCTTTTGGTCTTAGATTCCTTTCAAAATAATAAGTGATTAAAGAATGAAGCAAATTGTATGTTTCAATTGAAATGAATTTTGTGAACAAATTGCTGTAGAAACGAAATTAACAGTTAATTAAGCAAAAGAATTTGCTCCAGTATCCAGCAACTAATAAGTAGTGTTAATCAACAGAACAAATGAGCAATGGTAAGTACCAAATGAGTAGTGCTACTTAGATTGCAAGTTTTACAAAGTAACAAATTTGCTACAGTAATAAAAATAATTGTTTGGCTACAGCATAAATTGTTAACTACAAAACTTGTTAACAAGTATTGATAATCCACAACAAGTAGCAAGTAGCAATTTAACAACCGGTTTTATTTTACTTCAGTGAAAGCAGAAACAGTATTAACTTGAATTGCTATAGAACAAATTTCTAGAAATTAATTCTAACAAATTTATAGAAATCAATTGTAACAAATAAATTGTTTTAGTATGTTTAGAAATCAATTATAATTGACAATTCTAAGCAAACAGTAACTATTAGTAAATCAATTGTATTAACTGTCAATTCTAAGAAAACAGTAATTATTAACACAATTGAAATGGTTCTAATCAATAGTATAGTAACTATTGAAACTGTTTTAATCAGAAACAATTTTGTAACAGAACTATTGAAAAATTTAGAATAGTAAACTATTGACAGTATAGTTGTAATGAATAGTATAGTAACTATTGAAAAACTATTGACACAGTTTTGTAACAGAAACTATACAAAATTCTATTGACAAAGTTTTGTAATGAATAGTATAGTAACTGCCGAAACTATACAAAATTCTATACAAAATTCTATTGACAAAGTTTTGTAATGAATAGTATAGTAACTGCCGAAACTATACAAAATTCTATACAAAATTCTAACAGTACAATTTGTTATTCTAACAGTAGCTATTTGTGACTTGATTTTATTAGCTTGTATTTGCTACTTGATTTTATTTCTATTTGCAATTCTAACAGTAGCTATTTGGATCAAAATTCTAACAAATTGCTAACAGTGGCTATTTGCAATTGTAACAGTAGCTTGTAATAATTCTACTAGAATATTTGCTACTAGAAGAATATCTTGTATACAGTGACTATTTTATAACAGTAGCTTGTTTAGAGTGAATATTTGCTACTAGAATAATTCTACTAGAATAAATTGTAACAGTAGCTTGTTTACAGTGACAATTTTATAATACACAGTACTGTTGATTCTATTTGTATGTTCAACACTAATTAAGGTTTAGCTCAACTGATATTTTTGTAAATATATATAGCAAATATCTTGTATATGAACAATCAACAGTTAGAAAAATGAATTATAAAAACAATGAATTCTAACACGAATAAACTCTTAGATTGTTAGAAATATTGTTGTTTTTTTTTTCTTTTTTACTAAAATTTCAGAATACAAAAATAAAATTTAAACAGATGTTACCGGCCTCTGGGGAAGTCGTGCACGAAGCACTGCCCTAAGAGTTTATTCGGGATCTGTGTGCAGACGGTCCCGAAGCTCCTAGTGGTAAAACTCCCGCACTACCGGTATCTCGTTGCCGCACACGACTTGGAGAGAACGACCAGGACTTAGCTCTGCCCAGAGCTTGGAGATGAAGACGAAGAACCGAACAAAATGTTGACATAGTTTTCGTATGAATATTTTCTGATATGATTTACAAAGAAAACAGTCCGATATATATAAAACTGTTGTGTAACGGTCAGAATTAATTCTCTATTAATTCAGACGTTACACAAGAGAATAAATAACGAACCTGGACACAAAACTGGTTCAGAAACATTTTGTAACGTTCAGAAATAAATTCCAACGTTCAGAAAAATAAATGACAGAATTAAGAGGAGCAAAAAGATTTTTAGGGTCCCAGCCCGAACCCGAAGAGGAAATCGGATCGGCATTCGGCGTCCGCAGATGTGGGCGCGTACCCGCACCCGTTACGCGCGCCGAACCGAACCGAACCGAACCGAACCGAGCCGAGCCGGGCGGCGGCGGCGGCGCGCGCGTGTGGCCCAAGGGGTTCCCCACACAACAACTTAATAGAGCAAAGGAGAGAAAGTAATATATGTACATAGGAAGGTTTTGGTGCATCCGATGTGGGACTAAAGAAAGGGAGAGGAATTGAGCTTTTGCAAGAACAAACAAAAAACAAAACCAACAGATACCTTGATATATAGATGAAAGGAAAGTAGCTTCAGTACTAGTCACATGCAAACTTTTCCTTAAAAAACTATCAATGCTTGTCTTGAAAAACTACAAATTCTTTGAAAGTTATTATTTTTTTGTTGTCTTTATTAAATATTTGCTACTTGAATTTGTCTCGATAATTGTAGCATACACTTCAAGACTATTATATGCATCAATATATATAACTACCATTTATTTTAGATAAAAAATTTGAGCTTTCCAAACTTTAGAATATTTAATACGTATTTGGTATTCTCTATATGTATCATTTACAACATGTGATGGACTATACGACTGGTTATATCTAATTTGATCAATTATCTTATTTTTAACCCATGAGTAGTAGCTAATGGATGGCACCCTGTTGTAAGTACACCCAAAAGAGAATGTCGATTTTCTAACGTAGAAATAACAAATGCGTCAATTTCACCAATGTCTTTAGCATATATTCTCCAATTACAACTTGATTCATTAGATTTATATATAATCCCACAGACATTGTTTAAAGTAGCTGACAAGTAAAATTATGTTTAATTGCTATACACTAATAAAACTACTAAATTTTGAACGAGTTCCAAATAATTCTCCGAAGAATAATTCAGGAGTGTTAACATTATCATCAAATTCATCATCTAAATTTTCAACTAAATCATGACTATTTTCATCATCGTTATCAATTTTAACCAAATCGTGTTCTTTAGTAAATAGAACAACTTGGTGAGAAAAACTAGGACCAATATTAATAGTTTGATTATTAGAAGAATGTTTACTGCTTACTAATTCTTGGTGGCGGCGGAGTAACATAAATTATATTTATATACGGTGACCGTTAACTTGAAGAACAAACTTCTAAGCTTGTTAACCATCTAATAATAAACAAGTAGATACCAGAATGTGTCTTAGTATAAATTTATAATTGATGAAAAAATGTTCAATAATCAGATTGCGTAAGCTATCTAACGTACTATTCCGACTAGTTATAAGAATTTGAATTAAACCTCCTTCGTAAGATGACTCATTTAATATATCTAACTTTGATCCATGGTGAACTAAAAGATTGTAGATCATCTAAATAGAGACCTTCTGATGCAGTAGAGAGAGCTTGTGAGCAAGGACTTCTGAATGCATAGAGAAGTAGGAAGAGATGCAAAAAAAAAAATGGTGTTAAGGTTCAAAAAAACTGGAATTTAATTTGCAAACAGTAGCCGTTGTAACTAGCTATTGGAAAATTGCTAAAACAAAAGTAGAAACAAAGTAGGCGTTGGAAAATTACTAGTTGTTATGCTTGATTTCCGCCAAACTATATGACAAAATTTATACATGTCGGAATTCCTGGTACAATTTATTGCAAGTTTTATTTTTTCCTCTAATTTTTTTTTTTTGAAATCATTTTACTTTCCTTACCCTTTCTTTCATACATTAACAACCAAAAAAGAAAAAGAAAAAAAAAAAAACTTTCCTTTGACTATACGTAACCTAAGAGTTCTCAAATCTGAGTAAACAACTACTCAACAACGACAAGAAAATCTGCATTTATAATGGAAGAAAATAGAACTAAGCCCAAGAAATATGAAAAAAAAAAAAATTTAAAAATTTCCAGATGCTTAAATTACATAGATGGTGCCAAACACAAGATTTTTATTAATGGAAGGAAACAGTACAGAAAAAGAAATTATTGCTTGAATTACATAGATGGTGCCAAGTGAAAGAAAACTTCGGCGGAGAGATCAATCAAAATCCCACAAGAGCCTAACAACTTGTCTGAGTTCTTCAATTATGCCTTAAATTGTGGCGTATGCCTGTTCGTTCTGCCACTTGAGAAAGTACTTCCTCCACCTGCCGGTTCCTGTTTGCCATGTCCTCGACAAGAGTAACTAAGTTGTCGAGCTTTGCCTCCAGTTTCTCAAGTTCCACCCTAGTCTCCTAATTGCGGTAAAAAAATAAAATAAAGTCAAAAGTACACTGATACTTCCGATTTCTAGCAAGAAAAATAATATTCAGTATTGAATCAATAATTTTACCCATTACTAAAGACATAGCACTAATTGTTAGGAGGATATTATAATATTTTAAAGTAGACCGTCAAAATTTTAACGGTTCTAAACATACGTTATGTGTCTTTACTAGATCCTGCCATAATTTGAGTCCTCTGAACTAAGTGATTGAAATTTGTCATTTTTTTTTTCAGGATGGAGATTGAAAATTGTCGGCATACCTGTGCGGAATCCTCAGGGATACTCTTTTGGGATATACGTGGAGGCTGTAAATTGTTATATACACTTCGTGGAGGCTGTAAATGGACATATACACCGATGTTAGGATGGATTTTCAATATAAACGAAAAAAAGATTAGCAAACTAATGACTTTGAGCAATAGTCGTTTGATTGTCTTTTTTGACCGTTCAGATCAGATAAAAAATTTACGAGAAATTGAATGATTTGAGTATGTAATCTACGGTCAAGAAATACAATACAACGAAAACTTGCACAAATGCTTAACAACAGAAATCCTGATCTCGTATATTTATATATATTTGCCTCCTTATTCTTTCCAACGTTTTTGTTCGTCTCCTCCTCTTCGTCGCTGCTGCTGAAGCTCTCCTCCTTTCTCAGTTTATTAGCCAAAGCTATCCGTCTTGCCAGCGGGATCGAACCTAACGATTGGGAGCTCTGTCATCCACAAAACTATTAATTAAGAAGGGTATTTTTTTTTTTTTTTTTTTTGCGTGCTTAAGTTTAAGCAAATATTTACTAGAGGAAATTAAGAAATTATTGTTTCTCTAAAATAAATATCAAGCGAAAGAAGAAGGAGACGTTAAAACTCACCATTGTATTTGGAGCTAGTGATGGAAGAAGGGTTGGATAGATGTTTTCAGTGCAGACTGAATGGACCGCGTGAGGGAGCTTAGGCTTTAGTGCTATACTTATAATAAGAGACTGATGTATCATTTTGAAGTCAAAACGTGTAGAAGCTAGAAGCAATTATTTGTTTATCATCATTAGAATTTCCAGGCAAGCTGCAACGAGCAACCGATGTTATTTCTAGGAAGCAACTTGCAATAGTTTAATCATATATCAATGCACTGACTCCTCAAACCATCCATGTTCCATCGTCTATAATATAATAAAACGACTTCTAAATAACTTAAAAATGGGTCGTCTAAACCATAAATAAATACTCAATCAATTAATATGTAAATTTTAAAAAATAATAATTATTCGTGTACATATTTTTCTTATATTGAAATATCTTAAAATTATTATAATTACCTAAACATATATTCAAATGTATATAAAGATATATATAACAAATCCAAATAAGAATACATTCAATATTCAAAATATATTTAAACTATTTTTTATATCTAAACATATATCCACAGTTATATATATATATATATATATATATATATATATATATATATATATATATATATATATATAAATTTAATTAAAATATATTCAAATAAATTTAAACTATTTTAATTTTTATTAAAATTTTCAATAATATCAATGAATTTTATAAATCTATTTTTTCAATAAATAGATATATAACAAATCTTAATTTACAATTATTTAAACTATTTTCAACAATATTTGAAAAAAAAATATGACATAATTTTCAAAAATATTTTCAATATTTTTTGAAAAAAATTTAAAATATTTTAGGTGCAACGCACGTGCATTTACTAGTATGAGAGTAAGAACACTACAAAAATACACTGTTAGCGACGGAATTACCCGTCGCTAAAATGTATTTTTACGTCTCTATTTGTATTTAGCGACTGATTAACGACGAAAATGTTCCGTCAGAATAATTAGCGTCGCTACGAAAAGTTTATAAGGAGTCGGTGTATTTCTTATTCCATTAGTTGAGGCTTTTCAGGGTTGAACTCCGACCGTCCCATAATTTTTCTGCAAGAATTTTTCACGTAAAAAATTGCTCGTGTCTCCGTGTGATTTTTTGTGTGGTTTAGTGTTTGATTTTTTGCGTTGTTATTGCTTGGTTCTCTTACAGCTTCTTGGTCTGGGGGAACGGTTTTCGCGTTTGTGTTTCAAACATAGCTACTGGTAGTGGATTGTCTCTTCCATTTTGACTCTTCCGTCTTTGTTTTTTTGTTTGCTTGAATGAAGATTCAGAGAAGATCAAAAGTTATATGAGAAGTAAATTAGAATTTGGCTCATTGGTAAAGATTACATAAGAATTAATTTATTGAAGTTTTTATAGTAATATATTTTTCTTAGTTCTCATATGATGGTGCTAATAAAAGTCTGAATATTGTATTCTTGTTGGGACCAAATATGTATAGTTTTTAAAAATTACTAATTATTTTGTTGGGTGGGAGTGGGGTTGGAGAAGGGTGCATGACCCCGTTGCCTCTAAGAAGCTCTTGCTTTGAATAAGGTATCTTGATTTCTATATGAAAGGAAAGTAACATCATTACTTATCAAAGTCCCCTTTAAAAACTATCAATGCATGTATTGGATTAAGAAAAAATAAAATTGAAAGCTATTATTTTATGTTGTATTTATAAAATATTTGCTACATTAATTTGTCTCGATAATTATAAAAGTACTTTAAAACTATTATATGCATCAATATAGCTACAATTTATTTTTAATACAATTTTTTTTTGAACTTTCCAAGCTTTAGAATATTTATTATGTATTCAGTGTTCTCTATATGTATCATTCACAACATGCGATGGACTATATGACTGGTACTTATATTTAATTTTATCAATTATCTTATTTTTAACTCATGCAATAGTAGCTAATGGATGATACCATGTTGTACCACCCAAACAAGAATATCGTTTTTCAAATATAGAAATAATAAATGTTCCAATTTCACCAATGTCTTTAGCATATACTCTTCAATTACAACTTGATTCATTACATTTTATACAATCCCATAGACACTGTTTAAAGTAGCTGAACAAGTAAAAGTATGTTCAATTGCTATATCACTAATAAAACTTCTAACATTAGAACGATTTCCAAATAATTTTTTGAAGAATAATTCATGAGTGTTAATGTTATCAACATTATCATCAAACTCATCATCTAAATTTTTAACTAAATTATCACTATTTTTATCACCGTTATCACTTTCAACCAATAATCAAATTGTTAATATTGGTCCTAGTTTTTCTCACCAAGTTGTTCCATTTACTGAAGAAGAACATACAAATCGACCTATTGTTTGACGAAAAACGATTTCAAAACAAATAGTTATGGCCGTTCGAAGTATGCTCGACGGCAGACGTAATATTCTTACGGTATATTTTTTTTCTTTGTTCAATGATAACATATTTTATTTTGGATGTTAAATTGAGTGAGAAATGAATAGCAGAAAGAATTTATAGAAATAAAAAAACCACAAAAAAAAAAACAACACAAATAAAAAAAAAAACCCAAACCAAGTAAACCAAAAAAAATAACAAAAAAAAAAAACCAAAAAAAACCAAAAACCCAATTTTCGCCAACTGATTGCCAACTCGGTAGGTGAAAATATGGTTTTTTTTTTTTTGGTGACCCGTCGGATTCTTGGTCGGATTTTCGCCAACTGGGTTGGCGAAAATCAAGTTCACCAAATTTTCGCCAACCCAACTGGCGATATCCATCGTTATTTCAAAATTTACCAAACTTCTATCGCTATATTTAATTAATATAAATTTATTATCGGTACAGTAAATTTTATGTTTGATTATTAGAAGCATGTTTACTACTTATTAATTCTTGGTGGTGGCAGAGTAACATAAATATTTTTATATGGTGATTATTAACTTAAAGGACAAACTTTCATGCTTGTTCATCATCTAATAATAAACAAGTAGATGCCAAAATATGTCTTAGTATAAATTCATAATTAATAAAAAAATGTTCAACAATTAGATTGCATAAACTATCTAACCTAATATTTAGGACAGTTATAAGAATTTGCGTTAAATCTCGTTCGTAAGATAACTCATGTAATATACCTCCATGCGAGCATAGTATTGTTTGACTTCGATCTATGTGAACGGAGAGTGTAGAGCATCTAAATAAAGACATTCTGAACAAGAGCTTTTGAATGTAGTAGAGAGAGCGCTTTCGAACAAGGGTTTCATAGTGCATAGAGAAGAAGGAAAAGATTGTATTGTTTGACTTTGATCTAGGGTGGACGAACAAGGGCTTTTGAATGCTTTTTTTTTTTCTATGTTTTTTTTTCTTTCGTTGATTCATCCAAATATAAAATAAAAAATAAAAAAAATTATATATATATATATATATCTTTTGACTATTTTTTTTATTTTTCATATCGCGACGTGAACCAACATGACCTAAGAGTTCTCATATCTGAGTAACAATCAGGACCTTAGCACACAACCACCACGACAACTTTTTTGAACCAACGGACAAGATAATTTGCATTTTGTAATTAAATTTTTTGACAAATTATATTTTTGTGTTTGGTGACTATATAAATATTTCTGAAGAAAATGGTCAGAAAAAAAAATAAGCTGACGAAAAAAAAAACCAAAATTCATTCTTAAAAAAATGAAAAAAAATAAAAAAAAAAAAGCAAAAAATAATCTTAAGGAAATGAAAATAAGATTAAAAAAACTGAAAAAAAAAATCTTAAAAACGAAAAAAGATTAAATAACGAGAAAAAGGATAAATAAAATTAAAAAGAGTATAGGAAAAACAACAAGTTTTTTTTTTTAACCCGGACTAAAGTAACCAACTATTCTTAAGGAATAAAATTTTCATTTTTGTGGGTAAATTATTTACTAGTTCATAATTTTCGAAAATATATTTTTGTAACTAAACTAAACATGAAAATAGATTTTCACCCTAATTTTTTTCAAAAATAAAAATAAATTTCGTGTACCAAGCGCCTTCTACTGTGTATATCCAAAATTGTCAAAAATTTGACGGTAACAACCATACACATCAGTGTCAAAACTAAAACCCAAACTAAAATCCAATAATTTGTTCTTCCTAGCTAGGTTTATTTCCTTTGGACAAAGTCAATGAAAATTGTCATTTTTTTTAGTACGGAGATTGAAAGTTGTAGGTATACCTGTGCTGAATTGCTAGTGTGGCCGGCGGGGATACTTTTTTCTGGTATATGTGGAGGCTGTAAATGGGCATATATACACCTATATTAGGATAAATTTTAATATAAACAATAATAATATTAGCAAACCATTAATTTTTAAAATACCAGTGGTTTGGTTGTGTTTTTTGACCGTTCAGATTAGAATATTTTTTTTAAAGAAAAATTAAATAGTTTAAGGATAATCTACGATAAAAAAAAAAGACAATTCATCCATTACTATTTTCGAGAACATACAGAAATGCTTAAGAAGCGATCCCTCCTCCTCCTCCTCCTCCTCCTCACTACTACTGAACTATCAGGAAGGTTTCTGCTGCTTAAGTTTCAGCAAATATATTCTTAGAGAGGAGGAAATTAATTATTGTTTCTCTAAAATAAATGTATTTGCAGCTAGTGATGGAAGAAGGATTGGCTAAAAGTTTCGGATCATCACTTTGCTGTCAAGCGTAAGAAGCTAGAAGCAACTATTTGTTTATCATCAATAGAAATTTCCAAGCAAGCAGTAACAAGCAACCGATATTATTTCTAAGAAAGAAGCAACTTGCAATAGTTTAATAATCAATGCACCCACTTCGCTCAATTTAGTTGTTCCGTTTACTAAGAGAAAGAAGAAAGCTTGTTGGGACGAAGTGTGGGGAATTTATTCCAAAGTATCGTTCCAAGATAGCTACAATTTCTATTTTTTTTATTTCTACGATAGAATTTTTATATATATATATATATTTTTTTTCAACAGTGGTTTTTATTTCACTTTCTACCATACGTGGCGCTGACGTAGGATAGAAAATTTGTACGAAAATTTCTATATGTAAAAATTCTCCATCTCTTATAAATTTAATAGTTGGCTATACTTTCAAACTAAATCATTAAATTGAACCTTTTATTTTCTGCCATTTAGGATAGAAATAAGAACCATTGGAGAGTAGTTTTTGTGCAATTTCTATGAATAAACTGCTGGGACCGGCAGCGTCGATATCGTGCTACGATACCACGTGTCTAGAACTGTCTGCAACAAAAACTAGGCCAATCCACTTGAGATAACCAATAGCCCATCTACTATAATGTCAAGAAAGACAAAACACAGTGTATATTTGGTGATTACGTCACATGGACAAAATCTAATTTTTGTAACTTCAAGTGCAAATATAAGATTGAATAAAACTATGTTGAATTATTTGTCCAAAGATTCAACTCCCTCACCAAACTCAAGTAGAAAGACAAAAATTACAATAAAATCACTCACCCTACCCGTAGCGATCTCCCTGAACGAAGATGATGACACCTTGATCAGATCTTCTCTTCCTTCTGTCTTGGATGACGAGTTCTAATAGCAAAGTACGAACTTTCTTTTAGATTTTCTCTGAGAATACACCCTGAATCTCATGTCTTGTGCTATTCCTTGTGTCTCCATGCTCAACGCATATAAATAGGTTAAGTTTTAGGTCATAGAAAAAAATTAAAATAGTCTAGCATGAATCCTGACCGTCCACATGAAACCAATGCTGATTAAAACCCAGAACACGTTCGGCCCCGACCAAACCGGATTCGAATTGAATTCAGTTTGGTCCCTGCCAAAGAGTTGTGACTGAAAAATCCAGAGTTTGGACCGAATTCGGTCAGGGCCAAATTATGATCGAGTTTGGTCCCTTCATTCAAACTAGACCCAGCATTCTTTTCCTCCAGTCTGATGAGAGGTGCTGACCCCATGGCTCGTCAATTGGAATCCATGCCTTTCGCCCCACGACAGAGTTCGTGCTCGCTTTTGCCATTGATCTCCAATCCTCCGAGTTGCTTTGCATCTTCCTTCTCCTTCAGCACCTCAATCACCACCTCAACGCTAGCTATCATGCGTAGTACCTCCTATGCCACTGGGATCCTGCCGATATCAATTACACGGCCAAGACCATAGTCCTGACGATCAGCATCAGAGTAAGTCTTCACAGCATGTCCTCGACTTTCGTTTTCTACCCGAATGTGTATCACGATCCGCACCCGATGTAGGGATGCAAGTCGGAAACAACGCCCAGCCTACGTCGCAGAATCGGCGGTAGAACTCTGTTTTGGTAATCTATCTAACAATATAATAAGTCACCAACAATATCAATATACTCAATCATAGATCTAAGATGAAAATGAGCATGAATATGATAAAGAATAGAATAGTCACAAACAACTCATGAGTCAAATAATAGCATCAATGAGTCTGAAGAAATACTAAACAATAAGCTGGAGACAAATCCAGTACAAGAGAATACTAAGAGGCTACAAGTCCCGGGTCATCTGTCTCAGTCAAGATGAGTCCCTTCTGAGCTAGGGTCTCTGACTCTAAGCCCACAACATCCTGAGGCACGTAATGTGTAGGGTACCACTCCCTCAGTGTCATCTGGAAAAAATATATCCAGTCAGAAAATGAGTAGAGTACATCTCTAACAGCAGTTCTAATCAATGATAAAAACTATGTAACAGTAAATAGATGTGAATATACAAGATGCAACAATAGATACAAGAGATATACAATAAGGAAATACTGTAAATAAATACGAAAATAAACAATATGACAATGAACAAGAATACTAATGACTAAGTGTGTGAGTACTAGCTTTAACATGTGATCGGCTTGGGAACTTGCACAAGAGAACTTGCACAGGAATAATGGCCTAGTTAGTCATACGTGCGGTGTATGACCAATACTCACTGGAAAATAAGACATGCACAAGAAGGGTATGATCACATATCTACACTAAAATACTCTCCACCCCCGACTGGTATAGGGGATCCAACCATGGTACGCTATGGCACATGATTCTCTAGGAAGATAGCGACTCTCTCCGAGAATCAGTGTCTGTACATGTACAAGATAAACAATGAAACAAGGCTTGCACAAGATACACCATATACCAAGGAATAACATCTCATGACGAGATTCGGATATATCAATCTGTGTAACCATCGTGTCAAGAAAACATGGATATCTACACTAGATACAATGAACATAGAGGATATCATAAATGAGAAACTAACAGAGAATGTACTCGCCTGAAGTCCGATGAATAGTCTCACAAATGTCTGATACGGTGCCTCGAAGACCTAGATATGTAATATAACATCAATACAAGGTTTCAGAATGAAAATAAGTTAAACTAGTCAACATCTAGGTCAAAGAGCCATTTCTAAATCAAAACAGTCAAACTAGGTCAACTCTAAGTCAAATTGGTCAAACTTGGTCAAACTACCTATTTCTAGGTTGCATGAGTCTATCTCAAATATATTGGGTTCATAAACTATGAACTAGGTCATACAAGCTAAATCTAGGACACTAAGATACTGTATCTCAGGATACACAAACAAAAGATATGAAATAGCATATATGCATATCCAAACAATATTAAATATAATAATCCTAATTACAATTACTAAATGGATACCTTGATTTTGAACCAACGCGGTATCACACTACTAAATCCCCATCTTGATACCTAAATCCAATATCTTGAGTATCCTCAAATACTACCAGAAAAAGTCAAATTAGCGACGTCTAAAAACGTCGCTAAATAACCAAAAATCGTCGCTAATTAGGTTTAGCGACGTTTAAAGCAGTCGGAAAACACCAAGTCGCTAAAACAAAAAACGTCGCTAAACGTCGCTATGCCGACGTTTTTTAGCGACTTTAATGTGTCGCTAAATTTAGCGACGTTTTGCGACGCCAAGTCACTAAAAAGCGACGTTTAGAAAAGTCGCTAAACGTCGCTGATTAGCGACATCTATCGCGACGTTACACCGACGTCTTTAATGACCTGGCTATACTGCCATGTCAGCAATTGGCGACGTGTAGCGACGTAATTAGCGACGTTATTAGCGACGTCCTTAGCGACGTTGTACAGCGTCGCTAAGTAGCGACATAATTAGCGACGTAAATTAACGTCGCTAAACGTCGCTAAACGTCGCTAATAACGTCGCTAATTTTAAAAAAAAAATAAAAAAAATAATGTGCAGAAGCAAACATTGGTGATTCCCTGCAGTTTTACATCATCTTCATCATACACACCAACATGATTCAATCTAGTTAACTATATAATCCAATTAATTTAAAGACCACAAGAAGTATCAATCCAATTAAATGTGGATAACTATATAATCCAATTAAATTAACTAAAAAATTAAAGACCACAAGAAGCATCATACATCATGTCTATTGTTGAAGTATCAATAATTCATAAATAATAATAAAAATAACTATACTACTACGGATCTGCAGGAGACTGACCAGCGGCGCGCTTGAAGGATAACAACTCCTCATACTCGTCCCGTGGAATCGACACCGATGTCGATGGAGAAGGCAGTGACGTCGGTGGAGGCCGTGCCCGCTCCAAGTATGCGAGTCGCTGGTTGTAAGAATCCAGGGTAGATAACAACCTCGTACTGCTATCACCCATTGAATCCTGCATCCTCGTCAGGTTCTCGCCCATCGATAGCTGTGACGCATGCATCCTCGTCAGCTTCTCGCCCATCGATAGGTGTGACGCCTGCAGCTCCATGATGTTGCGATCATTGGAGGCTCTAATATCATTTGTCAATTCTCGTAGCTCCGTCATGCTGCGGTCGAGCATATCCAATCGTGCGATGAGCATCGGATCGTCCGCCTGCGGCTGGGACCGGGACTGGTCCTCCATACTTCGCAGCAAGTCGTCACGGAGAGACACAATCTGACGGTCAACGGCCTCCTGGACGGCCTTCTGGACTCTGGCCGACGACTGCGAGGGCTGCGACTGCGAGGGGTGTGTGGAATGCACAGCTGTCGGGGAGGCCCTAGATGACTGCGTCGCAACCAGGGCGCCATAGGAGCCCGTACCGTAGTACGTACCCCTCTGGAGACCACCAGCTGCGGTCACCCACAGGTCGTCCGCCGACGGAGATGGACCGGGCTGCGACGAAGCACCAGCCTCTCCAGGTGTAGGTGCACTAGCAGTCGCCCGCTCACGAAGCCTAAGATACTCGGCCTAGAAAAGGTTTGGAAACTCAATAATTGCCTAAGTTATATTAAAATAAACACAAAGTAAAGTAATACTTACATAGGTCTCTGAGGCCCTCTCATCAA
This sequence comes from Iris macrosiphon, assembly GCA_036927795.1. NCBI lineage: Eukaryota > Viridiplantae > Streptophyta > Magnoliopsida > Asparagales > Iridaceae > Iris > Iris macrosiphon. Next base: position 180,752 of record JAYESA010000453.1, read on the forward strand.
TGAGATTTTCGTCCTTGCGATGGGTGGCCAAGAAGACGGTCACCATGTTTGCATCCTCACCCCTCTGTACCTGTTAAAAATATATTTTTTATTACTAAACTTAAATATTTTTTCCAAGTACCATTTTATGGTACTTACATTAAAATAATATATTTTAAAAGAAAAAACATACCAAACGACGAAAATGTTCCGTCATCGGAATCGAGCCACCACACCACTTGGCAGCATTCTGCCTAGCCGCCTTGGCCTTCTTAGACCTTTCCTTGTAGCTCGGATCGTCGAATCTAGCCCTCATCGCAGTCCACTGCTCAGGCGTGATCCAACCTTGGATCGGTTTTCCAGCACGATCACGAGCCTTCTGGTCATCCAGAGCATCTCGGATAAGCTTGGCGGCAACGGTAGGAAAGAGCCGCTCAATCAACTCGGCCCGGTACGGAGGATAAAAATACGTTTGCTACAATAAATAATTCATTAAGTTAGCATCACGAATATGCATAAATTAGAAGATTTATTTAATATACTTTTACCTGGAAGTGCGCAAACCAGAACGCCTTCCTCTCCTCCGGAGCCTCAGAGTAGTTGATCCAAGGGCCACCGTAGTTGTTCCTCAAAAATTGGCCCAGGCGTCTCTGAACCGACGATGGACGATATCTATACAGAAATAATAATTTAGATTACTGAAAAAGTCAATATACGATGAATAAAGAGAAACACAAATATATACTAAACCATCTAATTGACTTACTTTGTACCGTCGGCCCAAATCTCTGTCCTCGTCTCCTCCGGTGGTGCGCTTGGAGGATCTTGCTGATGCTGGGACAACGTCGGCACGACCTCCTCTACATGCTCATCTGTCTCCATGGTTCCGTCAGCAGGAGGAACGCTGGACGAGGGAGTACTATCACGCCTGGAACTACTCGTCCCAGGAGTGATGCCACGCAACGTCGTCGCAGTCGGAGATGTGGCTGATCGATATACTGGAGTACTGGGCGACGATGATCCGGAACCAACAGTAGGCAGTACCGGAGTGGCACTCTGTCTACCTCGGGACCTGCCAAATCCTCCGCGTCGTCCTGTCATATCTGATAACAACATATAATGAATATAGAGAAACACAAATATATACTACATTCTACAGTCGAAATGTGATACATATCTCAAAGCATTATACAGTCAAAATATAATACATATATTCGTTAATGTCAACATCTACTTCTACATGCAATATTTACAGTCCAAATACAGTTACATTCTACATGGAATATTTTATATTTTCAATCATCTTCAGAAAATTCATCTTGTTCGCCTTCCTCGTCCTGCTCTTCCTCTTCCTCGTCTTCACTTTCATCTACTTCGTCGTCCTCTTCGGATAATTCTACATCTTCTACATTATTACTCGTGTAATGAGTAACTTCCGTTGAGTCCACATCTACAATATTTGTTACAAGAGGTAGATCGTCCTCCTGATAAGCTATTTCGTCAATGTCAAAGGTATTTCTAGCTTTAGTCTTGCATACTGCCCACCAATCCGACCTCGCTGTCCCCCGTCTAGGATAAGTTGTGAAGTACACGAGCTGAGCCTGACTTGATAGGACAAATGGTTCGTAGCCTTGATATCTACGCTTGTAGTTTATATCCACAAGGCCATGCTTGTCAATTTTCCAATCTTGATCTTGAATCGGATCGAACCATTCACACCTGAATAGCACGATATTAGCAGGTTCTGGGCCATAATTATATGTCAACTCCACAATCTCTCGTAAGATGCCAAAAAAATCATTGCCCGGATTGACGTCTTTGTAGTTTGTAGATTTGATACACAAACCACTGTTTTTCGTGGAATCAAGATCCAGAAAGCTGTCTCTGATAGGAGCATTTGTTGACTTGAACCTGAACCCATTCACACAGAAACTTGGCCATATTTTTACGGCAGTAATTGGTCCCTTGGCTAGAGTCCTAATAGATTCAGTCTCGGGTGATATTAGACGATCGACCTAAATACCAAAGTAGCGATAGTAAGTTATTTGTTTTGCAAGTGCAGAAATAAAAAGTAATTACCAAGCATCTTACATATGCGCTCAACCAAGAAGAAAAATGGCATCTCATATCTTGTTCTACTTCTTCGTCTGTTATGTAGGGTCTAACCGACCTCAACTCATCATTATATGTGCTGAAAAATAATGAAGCAACTGCTGATTAGTAGCATAATAGTATCTTATACTATTACATTGAGATGATGTAAACATGGACGTATTAATTACTTACCCCTCTAGCTTCTCCACTTCATCCTCGTCGCAATTGAGTAATATATACAATTGAGCAGCCCTTAGCTCATCGTCATTCAAATATCTCTTCTTCATTTTTCCCGAAGGCTTTCCGGATGCATTGAATACTTTGAGTATTGCATCATTAGATTCCTGATATGCGTCATCGTTTCTGGGAGCTTTCGTCCTATTAGTAGCAACATGCGGTTTGAAATACGTCGAGCAAAAGTTTGTAATCTCCTCGAGAACATAAGCTTCACAAATAGAGCCTTCAACCCGTGCCTTATTTTTCACCTTTCTCTTTAGGTGATTCAGATGGCGCTCGAAGGGGTACATCCACCGATAACCGACAGGACCACCAACACGTGCCTCATAGGAAAGATGAATTGGCAAATGCTCCATAGAGTCGAAGAATCCAGGAGGAAACACCTTCTCGAGCTTACATAGTGTTACCGCAATGTCCCTCTCTTGCTTTTCTAGACGATCGACGAGCAACTTAGTACAACAAAGATCTCTGAAGAATATGCTCAGCTCTGTCAATGGGTCCCAAACGACCTGCGGTAAGAATTCCCGAAATGCAATCGGAATTAACCTCTCCATGAATACGTGACAATCGTGGCTCTTCATACCTACTAGTTTGTTCTCCTTGAGGTCGACGCATCTTTTCAAGTTCGACACGTACCCGTCTGGAAACTTGAGACCCTGAATCCACCTACAAAGTCTACCTTTATCCTCTTTATCCAGTGAGAAAACTGACTTAGGTTGCTTTAACTTTCCATTTCCCTCCTCTATCAAATGCAATGCAGGACGTCTACATATGTCTTCTAAGTCCAACCTGGCCTTCGGATTATCTTTCGTCTTCCCCTTTACATCCATTACAGTATTAATTATGTTATCAAACACATTCTTCTCGATATGCATGACATCAAGGTTATGTCTGATCAGATTGGTGCTCCAATATGGCAGATCCCAGAATATACTCCTCTTCGTCCAGTTATGGATGCGACCAAATCCGTCACACTTGTACCCCTTAGCAGGCTCTTCGATAGCACTTGGTAAATCTTTTACCTCTTCCCATATCGTGCATCCGGGCCACCTTGGCGGTGGATTGGCCTTCTCCACAACTCCCGCACGAAAAGCATTCCGATTCCTCCGGTACGGATGATCCTTTGGCAAAAATTGTCGATGACAATCGAAGAAGCACGGTTTGCCTCCGTGTTTCAAACGGAAAGCCTGAGAACGGTCCATGCAATACGGACATGAGAGACGACCATGGGTGCTCCATCCCGATAACATTCCATAGGCCGGAAAGTCGTTGATGGTCCACATAAGTGCTGCCCTCATCTGAAAATTCTGCTTCCTAGAAACATCGTACGTGTTGGCACCTACTTCCCACAACTGATTCAACTCATCTATCAAAGGCTGTAAATACACATCGATGTTCCTCTTCGGATTGTTCGGACCCGGGATAATAACGGTTAGGAACATATACGGAGTCTTCATGCACATCCAAGGCGGTAGATTGTACGGAGTGACGATCACAGGCCAAGACGAATACTGGGAGCCCGAAAGTCCGAATGGGGTAAAACCGTCAGAGCAGAGCCCCAATCTGACATTACGTGCTTCCTCGGCAAAATGTGGATACTCTCGATCAAAGTGCTTCCATGCTTCTCCATCGGATGGATGATCCAATACTCCTTCGATCTGTTTTCGCCTGTGCCAACTCATGTTTTCTGCAGTCTCCTTAACCATAAACAACCGCTGCAACCGCGGCGTCAAAGGCAAGTAGTGCATCGAATCGGTAGGCTTCCTTGCACCGACAGACTTTCCTCTAACAGTGGCCTTGTAGCGATCAGCACCACAGAATCTGCACGCATCTTCATCATTGTCGTCTTTGTAGTACAACATGCACCCGTTGCGACATGTATCAATTTTCTCGTATCCCATCCAAAGCGATCTCACCATCCTCTTAGATCGATAGAAGTCTTTAGGCAACTTTGCACCCTCGGGCAAGATCTCTATAATCAAATCGAGCAGTCGATTATAGCATTCTTGCGACATGTTAAAATCGGACTTGATGCTCAATAATCTTATAACCACCTCCAACGGTGAATGATCCTCACAACCAGGATATAGTGGAGTCCTTGCATTCTCAAGCAACTCCATAAACTTTGCAGCATCGGCATTCGGTGCCTCCTCAGCTGCATCATAATTGTCCGGATTGAAACTCGGTCCTGCCGCATCATAATTGTCAGGATTGAAACTAGGCCCCGCCGCATCATAAACCATGTTCACCAACCCGTCGTCGTAAGCATCGTGGTCTTGGACATCCATATACGGCTCCACATAGGGCTCCGACTCCGATGCTAGAGATACAAGTTCTCCGTGCGCGGTCCACTGATAGTAATTCGGCGTAAAGCCCTTCGAGTATAAATGATACGTAACTTCCACTTCTGGATGATATTTCCTGTTGCGACATCTCACACACGGACACTTAATTTTGGTACCGTCCATGTACTGAGGGAATGCCTTGGCGAACTGCAGGAACTGCTGTACACCCTCAATGAATTCATCCCGTACACCGCACATGTCATCAGGATGACGGTTGTACATCCACGAACGATGACGCAGATAGTAATTCATATCCATTTCTAGATACTTCTGCAAAAATGACAGTATATATCATATAAATCATTACATACAGTGGTTTATCACCTAGCTTCATAACTTAACCGTACTATAAAAATCATATCTGATATAATACATACTTTCATTTATCAAAGTCTAAAATAAGCAATATTCATGCTAACCCATCTTAAACCAACTAACCAATACCTGGACACTAAGCTAACTAAAACTAGTATACATAGCTCACTAAATGCAACTGAAAACGGATACTGATACAGTGGGACTTGTTGATACTTACTGATACATGGTTGCTGAAATGACACAGTGCTGATGGTTTTCCTCTTCGATTGCCTGCTCACTGTTGCAGACCTCCTTCTCACTGCCCACTACAAGGCTCGAGCATGCCATCCCGCTTATTCTAGATACCATCTTAGTACACTCCTATCTAACATCTCTAAACATCACTAACCTACATATCTATATATACCCTATTAACACTTGACTTTATACCTTGCCTGCATCAACTCCTACAATTGCCTGTACTGATACCTCACACAGTCCCTGATACGTATCAGTGTATAAGTACTGATGACTGATACCAAACTGAAACTGAGATGCACTAAGGCATGCCTCTGCACTGCCTAGGGACTGCCCCCAAGCCTAACTGACAGGCACCATTTGGGTGCACTGCTGCAGTGCCCCATGCCAGAGCCCCAAGTCTGTATCCATGTGATATTAGTGTCTGTGTCCATGTGATATTAGTGTCTGTATCCATGTGATATTAGTGTCTGTCTGTGTCCATGTGATATTAGTGTCTGTGTCCATGTCAAAAAACTTAATCCTAACCCTAGGTCCTTATCAGTGTCTGTGTCAGTGTGTGTGTGTGTCGTGTCGTGTCTGTGTCACCATCTGTGTGTGTGTGTCATGTCTGTGTCAGTATCACATGTGTTCTGAGAGAGAGAGAGAGAGAGAGAGAGAGAGAGAGGCTTTACCTAGAGCTCGAGGAAGAGGAGGGGGATGCCGGAGTAGCCGCGGGGGAGGTCGACGGAGCAGGCGGTCGACGGAGCGGGGGGGGGGGGGGGGGCGGGGGAAATTTTGTTTCGTTTCGAAATTTCAACACATGGGGAAAAATGAAACCGAGCCCTAATTAACCAAATTTTAGCGAGGTTTAGCGACGTCAAATAAGGACGTCGCTAAATTAAATTATAGCGATGTTACGGTCGTCGCTAAACACGTTGCTAAATATTTCTAATATAAACGTCGCTATTTGCGTCGCTAAACGTCGCTAACTTAGATATATTAGCGACGTTTAGCGACCAAAATTGGACTTATAGCGACTAATCTTATAAAAACTGAACATAAGTCGCTAAACGTCGTTAAATATCGCCAATTAGCGACGTCTACCGACGTTTTACATGGAGTCGCTAAATTAGCGACGTTTTTACCTGGAGTCGCTAAAAAACGTCGCTAATCCCGCTTATTCTAGTAGTGAAATACCTTGATACTTACCTTGATTTCTCAAGGTGAATGATATCTAGTATATAGTAGCTACCCCATTAGCTATATAGACATTCATATATCAATCCAATAAAAACTAAATATATATACTAACATGAATGTTGAACACCAACTACCAACTAATCACTAACTACTAATATGTATACACAAGTGCACACACACACACACACACACACACACACACACACACACACACATATATATATATATATATATATATATATATATATATATATATATATATATATATATATATATATATATATATATATATATAACTACTAAATATAATAAGTATCTGCATTAGGTAGGTAGTTAAATAACTAGTTAACTAACCATCGATCTATTACTAAAACTAACTAATAGTTATCTAATTGACACCTGATGTGGGTGCTGATTTGTTGTTGAAGCTGCTACCATTGGCTGCTGTATTTCACCTCATATTGCTGATGCTGCTGCACCTCATATTGCTGCTGCTGTACTTCCTATTGTTGCTGTTGCTGTACTTCCTATTGTTGTTGCTGCTCTACCTGCGGGTCGAGCCCCCCCCCCCCTCACATATATCTACACAACCACACACATAAATACCTATATGTAGATACACCTATATACATATCATAGACATATACTTAGCAACATATATATAGGTAACCAAGTATATAAACATCTATATAGATATTCAAACGTATACACTAACACTTATATATAAGTATACATATCTATCGTAACTATACACACATAGCTACATATCTCAATATACATCTCAACATATATATAGATACATAACATCACAACTTATGGATACATAACTACCTATGTATATATATAATCACACTTCACATATAGGTATAACACACACACACACACACACACACACACACATATATATATATATATATATATAATATAAATATAAACATGAACAACATACATAGCTATGTACATAGTATATATCATTAACTCACACACACAAACACACACATATAACACACACATATAACACACATACACACACACACACATATATAAACACACATACACATATAACACACACATATAACACACATACACACACACACACATATATAAACATAAGGATATATATAATTTAATATATATACATATATACTATGATAAATAATATACTATTAGCTATGAACAATGCACATTAAATATAGAAATGCAATACAACAAACACGTAGAGTGTATTGCACCCGTATCACACTAGATCTATGATGCGCTTGCGACACGAGTCCACCACACAACCAAACGTACCCCGAAGGATATGAGCAAGTCTAATATATTATTTATGAACAATACGAAGAGTCAAACATATATCTACGTGTCCGTGTCAAAATATGACATGCACAAAATCTCGTGTCGGAGGAAAAACCCCCAAATCAACACGTATCACCAAATTATTGGGATACGACCTACACGTACCCAATTATGGACACGATACTAGCCACAAACATACAAACATATGTCAAATTGATCTATAGGACCAATTGACAAACACAATAAGTGTCAATATCGAAATTCCTCCAAAATTGACACAAAAAGTACCATAACTTTCTCAATAGGCATCCTATGAACTCAATTCCAATTCCTATGGGTAGCCTATGCATATGGGTTGATTTCTCATGGTTAAATATCAGATTTAGAACCTAATTTAAGAGAAAAAACTGAATTGTACCTATTGAAAGAGGGATTCCCAATGCAACCTCCAAATGGATGAAATTGGCCTCAACTTGTAGATCCTTGCTCCTCTTTGTAGATCCTTGAATTCCTTCCTCTAGAATGTACCA